>VZRE01004773.1:267207-290842 GCA_013396775.1 Cephalopterus ornatus | reverse complement strand
CTCATTGCAGTTACAACTTCCTTCTGAGGAGAAGAGGAGGGGCACTGATCTCTTCTCTCTGGTGACCAGTGACAGGACCCAAGGGAATGGCCTGAAGTTGTGTCAGTGGAGGTTTAGGTTGGATATTAGAAAAAGGTTCTTCCCTGAGAGGGTGGTTGGGCACAGGAACAGGCTCCCCAGGGCAGTGGTCGCAGCACCAAACCTGACAGAGTTCAAGAAGGATTTGGATGATACCCTCAGGCACATGGTGTGACTCCTGGGGATGGTTCTATGCAGGGCTAAGAGTCGGACTTGATGACCCTTGTGGGTCCCTTCCAACTCAGCATGTTCTGTGATTCTGTGTTACTCTTCCATTGCCTCTCCTCAACAGTTTCATCACACTCATAGCAATGGCTTGGTATGAGCACCAGCAATGTTTCTCCTTTGTTCTTTTCAGCAAGCTATGCACTTCTATTTATCTGAAAAATCATCCTAATTCTTGTAGACATAAAGCTCATTAACATTGTTATTTTTTCTTCTGTTCTCTAAATGTCTCTGTAAGAAATTCTGAGAGTTAAACCAACGCTCGGTTTTACTTTAACTCAGTGCCTAGTCTTGGTAACACTTAATTTCCTTTTGCTCTCAGAAGACGTGGAAGGGGAATCATGTAATCGTCAATGTTATCAAATCACATTTGTCACTTTTCCCTGTAAACACCCAGAAGGAATTTACTTCACTCAATAAATTCCAGATATTTGCCTAGGAAGACACAGGGACACTTAAAAGCTGTGCAGTAATAATAATAAAAGTGAGAAGCTTGCCTCTGAACTCCTATGTTTAATGCATTAACATCTGCTGAATATTATTAACTGCTTTACTGGAGCATCTATATGCCCTACTCCAAGACCAGAATGAAAACACTAAGAGACATATAAGGTACTGTTTCAGAAGCACAGGTTTCACACTGGCCACATGGGAAAAGTGACAGGGAAAAGTAAACATTCAACCAAGGCAACAGAGGTCCTTATTCGTAAACATTACAACAATTTTCTGGGGAGAAAATAAAGGAGAGGTTAACCTACAAAGTATTTCAAGTGAGACATAAATAAGTATATAAACATGCACACAGAGCTTCTGATTTTAACAGAACTTGTTTTTACCAGTCGTATATTTTGCCTTCACAACATTTACCTATAAATGTCTATAATCCAGAAATGTATTATGAAGCTCATGGAGGTTGAAGAATTAAGGATGCAGAGAAAGACAGAAAGAAAATGCCAGCAGTGTGAGGAGAATAAACAGGAGAAATAAAGAAAAAAGGAGATTACAGAGGACCAGAAGACTGCCCAGCAGTGGGAATGCAGCGAGGCAGAGGTGGAGGGAGCCGTGGGAGGACGTGTGCTGTGTGCCCATATGCCAGTGTGGAACAACATCCAGTCAATGGCATGCAAAACCCAAAGACACCACGTAAGCCATGAAGTAGATGCACTAAATCAGAGTTTGCCATGTGAAGTAAAAGCCACAGAAACAGAAAACTTCACGTTTTTCTAAAAGATTCATGTACTGGTACATTATTTTAGTCAGCAAGAAAAATAATTCAATTCATGGAGCTTACTAACAAAATGAATAAAGCTACAAGAAGACATATTTAGGAAAAGGAATGCAGCAGGACACAGCCTCTCCCAAAATCTTCTGTTAGTTGCTTCTGGATATGGATTTCACATTACTCCCCCAGTGTGGGGGTGACAGTTAAGGGATTGGGCCGGGGGGAGATGTCCCGCAGAGCACGGAAAGCAAAGACATTGTGGAGAATGACCGCAAAGCCACTCTTACCTAAATCAGTTCATGCATCTGCTTTACCACAAGGTCTCACATAGAGCTATGGTGGCAAGACCAAGCGAAATGCATTGAAAAGCAACAGGGGCCTGGAGAGGGGGATAGGTGAAAAAAGAATTCAGGTGGTATTTTAACAAAGAACAAGGTAACAGAAGCATACTAGCAGGTGAGCTGGCGATGAACATCATCCTCAGATTCTCAAACGCTGCCATAACTTCTGAAATTGTCTCACTCACTTCTAAAAGAAGGAATGGAATTTAGGGTGGATATCAGATGGCCAGAAAAGGATGGGCATTGAACTAATTTTTATAAAAAGAGGACAAGAGGTAGGAGGATTCTGGAAAGCACCAACTAGTCAGTGTAGTTTCAATTATCAGAAAAATCAAATTAAAAAAAAATAAAATCAAAAAAACTTACAAGTTATCACTAAACAAATTGTGTTAAAGAAATTATGAATAATTTTATTAGTATTTGCTTTAAAGTATCTAATTGCCTTATACAGCAGAGTAACAGGCCCTACGGATAACAGAAAGGCAATGGGTACCTCTCTATCAAGTGGGTTTGCAAGGGATTGTGTCCTTAGTCTGGAATTGTTTAACACCCGGGTGAAGTGGCTGTACTTATTAACGCCCAGGATGACACCAAGCTGGAACGGGCTGAGGTACAGGACGGGAACTCACAGTGATATTCACAAATTGAAAAATTACCAGTAATGAATGATGGCAGTCAATGAGCACAAATACTTAAGTGCACATAATCAGAATAGGCAAGAGCAAAGTACTCTCAGCAAAAGAAGAGCTGGGAGTGTTAATGAATCATGAGACACTAATGTCTCCTGCTTTTTTTGTAGCAGCATGGCATCATAAGGGAATGGATAAAGATGCTGCAAGACACACACATCCTGTGAGTCTCAGAAAGGAAACTTCTACTCCAGCCTGAAGACCACAGTTGGAAGAGTGTGTTCATGCCAGAGCATCACAGAACTAATGCTGATTAATTGGAAAGAGCCTGGAAGAACAGAGTGAAAATAAGTGGTCTAGAAAAGCAGCACCAAGTGAGCTACAAGAAAAGGATGACAAAGCTGAGGTTATTAAATCTAAAGAACGTAAGACATAGGAGAAGCATAATAAAAGCTTTCAGAGATATTAAAGCTTGATGAAAACAGACAGGGAATAAACTTTTCTGCATATCCCTAGTGGATAGGGAAAGAAGTAAACTGAAGCAAAGCAGATTTAAATCAGACTTTAAATCAGTCTAACCCATATGTTCAGGTTCTTCTTATTACAATAAATTCTCTCCAGTTCATTTCTCCAAAAACTACAGTGAAAACAGCTGAGAGGGTTTGTATGGGTTTGTAAATACCCTGTAGCTGCCTAAGGCAGCACTGGTACCCAGAGAAACAGGTAGCAAACTGCACATTAAGGATTCTGTTTCACAAGACACTGATTCAGCAGAGAAACTCCTTCCGAAAGTTCACGTTTCTAGTAATGCTCTGGCCACTTTTCTCAGCCCCTTGCCTGTGTCCCTTCTATCTCAGCTGTGTCAGTGCAATGGCTGCAGAGCTGCACCACGTGGCAGTACACTGAAATGAGGCAACTTAAAAACACCCTTGGGTTTGGGTTTGTTTTAAGAGGGCTGTAACCTGTGAGAATGCAAACCCAGCATACTGCAAAGCATCTAAACCCATACAGTAGACAGGTCAACCTCAGTCACTCACAGAAATGGGGCATGCATACCATGATTTACACTCAGGAGTTGCTTACATCCAAAATCTACACAACAAGCTCTCATCACACAAAACCGACCGGGGATTATACACCCACCACAAACTTCCATGTTTTCTTATGGCTTTGTATCACCATGCTTACAGGACTGTTTCATGCCCTGGAGAACTCTACTGAGAAAAAATACCAGGCACTTCAGCAATTAAAGTAGAACACTATGATGACATATTCTAAAATGAAAATATTAACATGACTTTCTCCTAGACACTCCCAAGTGAATGATGGCCACTTCCAATTTTGCAGCAAATTTCAAGGCAAGTGCCCTTTGGAACTAAACACATTATGACCATTAGCAATTCTAATGCAACACCCATTACATAAACACATCTACTTCAATACATAAATAAAAATCCCTTTCAAAAATAGGAAGATATCAAGACAAATACTGAGGTTTATTAGGGCTGTAGTTATAAGCAGAAGGCTAGCTCACGCTATCTAAATATTTAACCTCTTGGAGCTCATTGCTGGAGTACAATGGTCAGTGTTGTACAACATGCATGTAGTTCCCTCAGGCCTTACAGAACACTGGTTACACTGACTCCAAAGCAGGTGGTTTTAAATTCCTTGTCTAAGTAGCTTAGCAGTTGACCCTTAGAGTGACTAGATACGAAGGCACAGTTAATATTAAAGACACACAGATTATGTTGCTAACACAGCTCTAACAAATGGAACAGGAACAAAGAGCATTGCCCCAGATTACAATGACAGCCATGTGAAAGATTCAGGAATGAAAACAAGGTCCTACTATATTGAGCTATAAGCTCACTTTGCTAGGCCACAGATATCCCTCATTATAACCTCAAGACCTCATATGGCAATTATTTTAGCCGAAATAAAACTTCTGCAGTGCTTCACTGATTTGCAATTCTTCTTGTCTGAAGAAGAAGTCATATTCCTTCACAAACAGTTTAAATACTAATTATTTCTTTGCTGAACCCTGCAGTGAAACTCATCTCTAGAAGGGGCCGTGTAAAAGTGCTTCCAATATTTCTGCTGCTCAAAGAGCGATACTCTTCATCCGCTTCAGTGATTTTCTACCCAACAGGTACAACATTGAAGTAATGAGCATTATAAAACTTAATACAGTGCCATATATATTTTATGGCTCTGTAGATTGAGATCAGAGAACATCTAGATTGTTTTTACAGAACTAATGCCAGACACATTTCAAATTATTATGTATGCAATGATTTTAAGAAATATATAACTCTTACCAAACTAAAATTTAAAAAAACCCATGCAGTTGAGAAAAAGAATCTTAAATTACCAAACATTCTTTAAGGAAGGTAAAATTTCCCAATTATTTTTAAAATAGATTTTATTATGAAAGAAAATAATATATACGAAAATTAAAAGTGGCTTGGTAAGAAGTATTTTTCACTAATGAAAGTATAAGGCATTAAAAATACATGAAAATGGAAAACATTCATAATGCTCTACTGCTTGTACAGTAGAGCATTTAAAAAGCAATACCATGTAGGATGTAAAGCCACATGGAAGCTCGGGATAAGGGACTGTGAAATGAGATTCCCTTATATCAGACTGACATCAGAAAAATAACTTTCCTGTAGATTGCCACTCTTTCCCTTCTGTTTACCTATGGTAACATGACCACACAAATTTCCAAAGTATCCAAACACTTCATGATCTTTGATGTTGCCCTTCTAACCAAAGATGCGTAACAAGACTTCCCTATTGACATTCAGATATAGAAAGACTCAAGTTACCTGCTCAAGGTAGAACAAAAAGCCTCTGGCAGCCCTGCAAACCAAAAGTGGTTCTCCTGAAGTCCAAGAAATTCAAAAACAACTGGACACACCCTGTTTGCCATTTCTGCAGGAATGATTCATGTTGCAACCGCTGACAGTCCTCTGTAGAGAAACCCCTACTCACCTGAAGTCTGTCTTTGAACTGAGACAGAAAATATGGAGGCTTTATGCTGTTGGCAAAGAAGTCCTACTTTAGGAATTTACTCAGGAGAAAAACTGGCTGTGGGTTAGCTCTGCACCAAATGATTTGAAAAAAGTATCCAATGTCCACGTATCTTGACTAGAAAGCTGTTCAAGGTTTGTTCAACACTGTTCTGTTCCATCAAACACTACGTTTTTTCTTTATTCAATTTCTGTTCCTTAGCAGAAAGTTACAGCCTGATGTAATCACAGAGCATTAGCTCAATATTGGCCAAGTATAGCAAGAAAAGTTTGTAGGAGCACCATTCTCTGACAGTAGCACCGCAGTTAAAGCTGGCATGAGTGGACAGGCCTCCCCAGCTCCTAGCGAGGAGTTGTCCAGGGACTGCCCATCTCAGCCTCACTTTGAAAATTTTACAAGAGAACACAGTATATTTTATTTATATTTATCTGTGTTTTCAAAGACCAGCAGCTCAAACTTTAAATCTACAAACTTTATAGGCGGAGTAGGTGCCTGAAACCACTTGCATATGTAGTTCCAGATACAGCACACGCACAAAAACGGATTCCTGTGTGAAAACTAAGTTGAGAACATGCAGGCTTGGAAAGCACAAATTTCAACAGAAGTTTTTCCATGCCTAGTGGAAAGTAGTTTCATACAAGATCACTCATTTGAAGTCCAGCTTAGAATGAGCACAAAGGGCCAGGACACAGTCCACTAGTGCTGGTACATGTCGGTGTTCTGACCCCTGTTTGACAGATTCAGCCTTCATGCTGCCACTGCCCTGAGAATGACTAGGCCTTCATCACTAAATACAAAAACACCTCACCTGAAGAGCAAATCTATGATTCAATTATTCTGTGCTTGGACAAATGAATTTTCCATTTAGTCTATTTCTCCAGAATAGAAAATCTACTATTTCCACAGGAAAAGCATCAGCCTTCGGTTCTCACCAGAATATCCCCTTCATATTTAAGAATCAACATTCTGAAAGGTTCTGATTTCAGTGTAAGTTACATGTCTTAATTTTATTTAAAATGTCTTCTGGAAACAACAGCACATCCTCTCCATCAATTTCTTACAGCACACATGGGAACTGCCCAGGAGCACACTGCAATACCACGTACAGGTCTGTTCACACAGCACAGCCATCCCAACTGAATTTGCCTTGTAGATAAGGTATCAGCAGCACTGCTTATTATGCTTCACAGTTGCCTCTAAGAAGGTTTGAATGAAGGACAGAACAAATACAAACAAAATTATCTTAACTTCCTTTTGCACTTAAATTTTGACAGACTGGAAACTGTCCAAATTCTCCTACTATTTTGTGGCTAAAATAGGAAAATCCCGTCTGCTACAAAAGGAAAATGGTCCAATTAAACACATTTACTACCAAAAAACTGTCATCTCTGGAGCTGCCTTGTAGCACGATGCGTCAACAAATTTGCCTGCTAAGGAAGCATCATGCATATAATGACTAAAGTCTGTGACATTAGCAAAGACCCTTCAAGAATGAAAAGTGATACAAATTGCTGTAAGCTTTGCTTTCCAAACTTCTGATGGTTCCTAAATATGACACAAATAAAATCAATCTAAAATTACTCATTTTTCCAACATCTGTTAAGAAGTCTTAAAAAGTCTATCCTCAGGGATAATTTGTCACATCACAAAATGATGACATTTCCACCACAACATCCTGACATTATACTATCCTATCAACAAGTAAGTGTCACTATTTGTGACATGAACACTGCCCTACGACAACCTCACTGAAACCATAGACAAATATTTGATCATGTAATGCAAACAGAATCAATGACACCTTTGGGAACAAAGCAGAGCAAGTTTGTTCCCTTGTGTAAGTAAGCCACTGCCAGCTTATTTGCTCCTAATTCTATAGTTCCAGAGAAGCCACAAGTGCTACATGCTCTGATCCAGTGACACAAATCCCCTCCTCCTGTCCTAACTAGAACAGTCTGACACACAAGGAGCGAGGTTCTTGCAGCGTTCAAGGTAAATGAAGCAGTAACAGAACTCTACAGTCAACATCTTTAAGTGGTAATAGGGAAGGATGAATCCAAATTAGCCTTCTAATTATTTTCTCTTTAACTTGACTATTTAAGCCATTACCTAACTTACACAGTATAATGCACTGAAAATTTTTATTAAAGAACACATTTGGTTTGCTGCACTACTGTTCCTTCACCAAAAAACTGAGGCAAGAGGACCATGGTTTTTTCCCATGTAGATAAAATAATGATACCATGTTATTATATCCTCATGTGGATATAATAGTGATGCCCACTAAAAAGCATGTGTTATTCCTCAGAATTATTAGCAGGCATGTGACTCAGAAACTACAAAAAATTACAAATAAAATGGGTCTTGCTTTCACTGCCAGGATGAGCCTCGTGCTGTCAGCAATGAGAGCTGAATGATCCCTCCTAACACTTTTGGGGGTTAACTATCTCGTAACTAACACAGACTAGGGTGGTTGCAGCCCTAGACAAGGCTCTGATCCAATACACAACCTGAAGCCTGCTGTCACCTCTCCCAGGCTTTGGGCCCAGGAACAGCAGGTGGAGAAGCCCTGCTCCCACAGCTCGGTGACAGCGGGTGCTGCAGTGAGCTCAGGATGATGGGACTTCACTACAGGGAGCCTTCTGCAGCAGGAGAGTGATAAGGACTCAGCTCTTGTTTCTCTCTGTTGAATTGATTGCCTGTGCAGGGAGATTGATGCAGAAATCAATTCGCTCATGCCAGCTGGTTTCTCTCTATCCACAGTGGTGGAAAGTTGATTGGGATATTAGTTTCCTTCAGCTGATGTGCCTTCCATATGTAAGATGCTGACCCCAGTGAAGCTGAACAAACCAATACAGCAGCTAGAAAGATTAAATTAACCAATCCATAGGAAGGAAGGCAGAGGACTAAGAGACAGTAAGAAGACAAAGGCAAAAAAACAACTGTGCTCAAGCAAACAGGCTTGGTTTTTCTAGATAAACTTAACTAGAATTGTTTAGCAAAAAAATGATCAGGAAGAACAGTAAGAAACAGCAGTGTGGAATTCAACAATTAAAATATAATTCTTGTGATATTACCCGTTTCTGTTTACTTTTCTCCATTTTGTAGGCTCCTGCTCCTCTTCTTTTCCATTACTGTTAACATTCCACTAACTATGAGACAAATCAAAGCCAAGAATCCTTCCACAATGTGTGAAATTTAAGTCAATGAAATGGTGCTGCTTTACCCTAGCTGAGAAATACAATCACGGCTTGGCTTCCCGTGGAGTCTATAGATAGACCACTGTAATTGAATGCTTTTATTTATGTCCTTCAGTACAATATTAAAAATGAAAAGAGAGCACTTAGAAATCTTTATTTAAAAATCATGAACTATTTGTAAATAAGAATGAGCTAGACCTTCAAAATTCACCTTCAGTACTTCTTAAAATCTAAGAAACTGGATCATGCCTGTTTAATAAGCTTTTAAGCAACTTAAGAGAAAAAGACTGATTTTCATTTCAAAAGAATCCCCAATTTTTACTGAACAAAAAAACCTAGCTTAACTATGTCATGCAAACTTGGAACAAACAAGCAGAATTTCTTGTATGCATCAAACAACTTTATTATACAGCACACCAGAAGATCAGCTGTTTTAAAGTCAAACGCCGAGACATCAAAGGCGTATTTTTCATACATGGAAAGGGTGAGACACTTGAATACTCTCAGGTAAACTTTCATAAATTAAAAATGAGACTCACTTGTTGATAAGAACATATACTGTATTGGTTATGCACCAAAAGAATAATGGCTTGAATTTAAAATTAATCCTTGCTCAGATGATATTGTCCATTTAATGAACATTTACTCAATTTTAAATAACCAAGGAAAACATTCAGGATACTTTGTGCTTTTTCCATGTGCCAATACCATCATCCACACTTGTAAAAAGATGCTTTAATGAAGTCCATGTAAACATCTAAAAAAGACATCTAAACCACTTTTGCCGTGTATCTTTCTTTACAGAAACAACATTCACTCAAGAGAAATAGTACCCTTTAAACTTCCCAAATTGATAAGAAACTTACAGCAGAAAAAAAATCTAATTAAATTCTGTGTTGATAGATCTACTTGTCACTTTATGTAATTTTTCTGAATTTAAATACTATTTAAATCAATATAGTAAGAAATGGTTTTGAAATTCCAAAATGTAGATACAGATCCACAAAATTTAAAACTGTCAGAGAACATACCCCAAAATTTGAACTCATGTAGGTTTGTGGAAAGGATGATGTAAGCAACAGAAATCCAGTACTGGAAGTACATAAGCTCATCCTTCCTCTCATTTTCATGTTCATAAACAAGGTGTGTTTCCTGAACCTGAAAAGCTTTTACAGTTACCCCTGAGCCACAAATTGCTGTTGGCCAGAAAAGCTGTGTGGTGAAGGATCACAAAATATTCATCCGAGTCTGATGCTCTTCCCTAGATATCCACAGGTCTAGCCTAGCACAGACATCCTCATGTTCTCCTCAGAAGTCATTCCCATAAGACAGTATCAATTTCATGTTGGATAAAAGCACTCTAAATCTGTTCATCTTCTTTCAGTCTGTGAACTGTGGTGACTACACAGCAAGAGCACTTGCATCAGAGAAATAAGCTGTGCCAGAAACCAAGACCTTACACTTTTCTGCTTTTGACTCCCATGTTTTCAGGGCTCAGCTAAAGCCACGGAGCTCAGATACGGGAACCACAAAGTTTCCCTCTATGACAGCTTCAAACTCATCTGCTGTCTCTGCCTTCCTCAGCTTGCATTTGTTTTCAAAAGGAGCTTCACTCATTTATATCCCTGCAATAAGTAACAGCTTGTAAATATTTAATTTCATTTAAAGAAAAAAGAATTCATTGTCTACTAGTTGCAAAAAGTAATAATGAGGTGCACCTCGCAAAGTCACATCTCTGAATGACATCACCCAAGTATCAGAATGACATGCACTAATATCTGAACTTAATCCAGACAGTAAAATCCACAGTAATAGACATTTCAGAAGTTGTGTTTTGCTCACAATACCTCATTTACACATTAAATCTAACTGAATAGATTATGATTATTTTTCAATTAAACCTGGGTGAGCAGCAGAGTCATTCCAGTGATAGGTAGTATACAAATTCCTATGTATTCCTAGATGGCATGTGCAGATCACAGAACTAGAAGTGGAATTTTGAGTCTTTAATTTCTAATTATGATTATTTAAACTCACATGGAAGCTTGACACAGAAGCACTGTATTTCGCTTTATGTCCCCAGTCCAAAACTAACCCCAGGAGAGTTTAAGAGATCACTCCACAGCTTTTGATTTGGGGCATGAGGTGAAATACACTTCTCCTGGGCCAGGTTCAATTAAGATGATGATATTTTGGGGACAGTTGTTTTTTTAAACATCTGCTATTGCCATCCTCTAGAGCTACAGATACTGCCACAAACACAAGGTTTCCCTGAGTACTGCCATGCATTGTGTCCCAGCCTGCCGACAGCATGTGACCAAGTGTGAACATCTATTTTCACTGGAATGGCAACTCCCAAACTGATGACATGTCGGTGTCATTACTAATCATGTCTTTGAAGATCTTTTTTTCCAGATAGAATGGGGAAGATGATGGTATTTAAGCCCTCAGGGGTTAGAAAGGTGATTTAATACAGAGAAGGAAATGAAGGCAGAATAACAAAGGAGGCACATAGCGACAGAGAAAAGCAAGGGAGGAGGAATGAGACACACAAAAAAGCAGACAGAAAAGTAACAGAAACAAAGGACAGCTGCAGAAGTTGCCTAAAGGGAAGCAGAATTTCTCACTGAGTGATAGTGACTGTGACAATCAGGTTCACTTAATAAATACAAGTCTATTTAGTAGCTACAAAAAATAAAAAGCATGCATATTTTCTGAAAAACCACGCACATACAAGAGGCTGTGGATCAAAGACTATGAACTCTTTATATAATTTCCTGGCACACAGTCTATGCCTAAATGTGAATTTCAGTGCTGTCATCTCAATGGGCTTGACTTCTGAGCTACCGCCCCCTGTGAAACATCACGCTGGACTGAGTCCTGCTCCCTCAGGGAGCCTCGATATACTTCACAAAGTACAGCAATGCAATAACCAGACTTGCTGGCAGTTTCCGCAAACAAGATAAAGATTATATCCTTCTGTAGCCTTACATTCCCATCTTCAGGAAGAGTCTCTTCACAGTCACGAACATTAGAGCCAAGATGTAATCCCTCACAATAATATGGACATTGATTCAAACAGGAAGTGGAGGCTCTTCTTTTCATGCAGCTCCAGTGTTCATAAAGCATCTCTTGCCTCAGGAGCACACACAAAAGCAGCCTGAACATTCCTGCGTGCTTACAGACTGATCAAGCTGAACCAAGTCAACCCACTGATGATGAAACTTGCCTTTCATTCAGTTCTTAAGTTTTAGCAGTTCATGCCAGTTTAGGAAGTGGCTTTTCTGCAGTTAGCTAACTTACCAAAAAAATTTTTGAATTGATAACATACCAGCTAACAACCCAGTTCTCACACGGATTATATATGGTAGCCTCCTATCAGTCACCTCCCGCTTCTCCCTCAAGGATTTTTAAATCAAGAAATGCAACACAGGGCACAAGGTGCTTATACAATAAATTCTAAAAACTCTCTCAGGGTTCTTCAGGAGCAATGAGATTATTAAAAAGAATACCAAGGTTCAAAGCCTTCTAAATGTAGCCCACTTTATAAAAAAAAATCTGGTTTAAAGCAGTTGGAAAAGGAGGAAGGAAGGAAGGAAAAGAAGATCTTGTTAGTGGCCTCCAGTGCTCTGCACAGTAGCCCTTGAGAGATGCTGCATGAAGATGAACATATGTATTTCATTATGAACTGAAAATGTGTTCACTGAGCTACATCTTGCAGTTTTTAAGCAGAGGTGCCTGATTCAGCCTATGTGCAGGGAACGTGTTCCTCCTGCATCTTCCTTCACAGAAGCTGGTAGGAGCCAACCTAATCCCTAAATCACAAAGTGGGTTTCACAGAGCTATAAAAGTGCTGTATTGCTGAAGTGCAACAGACTTTCTTGCTTCTCCTCTTTACAGCAGTTTTAGACAGTGTTTAATAATAGTATCTGTGACCCAAGAGAAATTTGGAGCACTGATAGTGGGCTGCTTGCTCCAAAAGTATGGACACTTTTGGTCCATCTACACATCCTCTTCCCTCCCTCCTGCATGTGCTCAGCAGCACCTCGGTGGGTGTCACATACAAGAGAGGAAAAAAGAAGCTCTGGGCTCTTTCATATTTCTTTCTCCTATCAGGCTGGGAAACTTCAAAAATAACAGGATCAGACCTGAGCTGACTCTGGCAGTATTGGCCTCCTTCATCCGGGGGCAAAGACAAGCTCAGAACCACCAGTGGGAACAGCTTCCCAGTTCTCTCCCCCAAACAGCAGCACAGCCAAGGGCAACCAGGGACTTCACTGTCAGTGCTCTGTAGTCTGTCACTGGTGCTCCGGACACAGCTCTCCCTCTGAAGCCACCCTACTCCCAACGTAGATGTTTTGCATAGTTTCTGCTCAGCTTGTACTTCTCACTCAGGGCAAAGAACATGTTTCAAGGCTTCTCTCAAGGCAGCTGAGACCTTTTGACATGCTTGCCATTATGCAGTTGGGTAACAGACAGGGAAATACAGGAAACCACTGATTAAAAGCCAAACAAATTAGCAAAATAAGAAATGACCCTTTAAATCCAAAGCTGCAGCTCTGATGAAGTCCCAGTGCGTGTGTGGGGCCATCTAAGCCTGGGAGAAGAGAGCTTTCTCTATGCTCTAAGCACATGAAATACTACAATACTGCAGACTCCAAAGTCCCATGCATAGCAATTAAACTTGTGCAGGTTACAAGACTAAAATGAGAGAGGCCAGGAGGAATGATGTTCACACAGTGCATTCACAGACCAGTGTGTAACAGCCAAATCTGATGTGAACCCTTACCAGTCTCAACAGGGCCCCACAAAGTGCTCAGCAAGAGCACAGAGGGATCACTCTCAAAACCAGCTGGGAACTTAGACACAGAAGTTTATTAATACCAACCTGCCATTCTGGGTTTTCTTTAGTTAAGAATCATCAAGATTAGAGCCTGTGAGTTCAAACACACAAATGCATAGCAGATCCTAATAATCTGATTTTGACTTCCCTTCCCACCTCAGTGCAGGTTGAGGTGAGGTCAGCAAAAGAGCATTAGTGTTTCTGTGCCATCCAATTCCATGTGCTTACGGGTGTCCAGCATCTACATTTGCTGCTACACATCTCCCTGGAATTCACCTCATGAACTCTGTAACAGGCTGGTTGTTGGAGCACTGTATATGTGCACTACATCCATTTGGGTCCCCACTGACGTGTGGTAACTGACAGGTAAAGATCTCATGCACCCAGAAAGTAATCCACCTGTTCCTGGCACATGCTGCTTTTCTTTTATTTCTGTTTTTATGCTTCATCCATGGAGCCCCTCAAAAACCACGCACAAAATAGAGCTGCCCACACAGAAGGGGTTCACGAGTTCCCTCAGGGTTATGCTCTTATCTCTACCTGTGTTAACACTGATGCCTACTTAGGCTGAACACCCAAAACAGTACCTCAGAGCACAGCACAAGAACTGAGAGAAGTGTTCTGCTTTCAATAAACGGCAAGATTTAACAAGTACTGCTGCAGAGTTAGATGCCTTAGACTCATGGTATCCTTCTGCCAGCTAACACAGGAAAAATATCTTATTGTACTTAAACCCTTGAGGATTTTATGGCAACCTACTATCCCCTGATACAATTGTGTTTTCAATGAAGAAACAACTGTCTCTTCAGAATCAGTCATATTTACCAACGTGAAACACTGTGAAACAGTGCCTAAAGCTCAAAGAGTGATTCCAGCATATTCCTCTCACCCTCCAGCTCCATTCCCTTGGGCATCTGTCTTGCAGTGACAATTGCTGGTGGAGGGAAGCATGGGAATGCATATCCATAAACAGGCTGTTCTTCAATACCTGCGAAAAGCAACGTTTCTCTACTGTAGCTCACTTAGGGAGGCCAAGCTATACCCTGCTAAAAATAACAGGTGGAACAGCTCAATTCTCAGTCCTCATCATTTTTAATGGTGTTACAGAGCACCTAAATGCCACCAACTCAGAGCAGAACCCCAGTACCCATCTTCCTCATGGACATGCAGGTGGAAGACTGCTCTTTCCCTGCAGCACTTTCAGTCTGGGGACCAGAGAAGATACAGTAACAGTGATAAAAACTGTTGCCATCTGCTAAACTGAACACACTGACCAGTGAACACCTGCCCACTGCTCCACAGGAGTAAGGACACTCGCAGGGGTTGGTGCTGCAAAAATGCTTCTGTGACACTTCCAGCAGCTTTACTGTGTCCCCGGTGATCTTAGGAAAACCGTGAAAGAAACACAGTTCATAGAGCAAATGGGGAAAAGAAAACATTAAATACATCTACTTCATCTACTAGAACAAACTTTTAATGATGTTACTACACAGAAACCACAAAAATTAGCTTTTTTGCTAATGACCAACTTATTATGGTGTTGTTATGACTTATCTTTTAAAAAAAATAAATATTTATTGTTCTGTGGGTTTTCTTTTTAGAAAACACAGACAATCACGAGGACATTGGAGGAAGATTAGATTAGAGGGACGCCAGAAATGAACAATAATCTCTGTGTCTAAGTACATTGCTAAAAATGTGCCAGTCAGATACACAGTAGACAGGTACTATTATATGTAAGTACTGTCTTATCCAGCTGGTGGAATTAAAGAGCTAGCAAAAGTGAGCTGTAAGAGAAAATTTATAAGGTTAAAATAAATGTTGTTCAGAGAAATAATTACTTGTCTACAAGATCTACAAAGGTAGAAAAGTAACAAACACCGAGAAAGAAGTACAGATATTTCATTATACTACTAAACAAAAGCACAAAATATCATATTAAATACAGGTTAAGTTTCACTGATACTGGTTTTAGTCACATAATCTTAAGTCTGTTCAATGATTTTGAAGTGCTAGAGGCTAGGCATTTAAATTAAACTGGACTACACATTAAAAAGAGCCCTGATCAAAACAAACATCAGAACAAGCAGAGAAGTTTGCATGACCTGTGAGAGCCTTTTCTTCTCTAATTCCTAGGCTGTAGTGTGAAATAGTCAAAGGAACAAAGGAACCGCAGATGTGATTTTCTATGGTCCTGCCTCTTTTAGGTGTTATAACCATGGTGATAACCATTACTTTATTATTGAAGTGCACAGCTTATTTAGAGCAACAGCCACCCTAAAAGATATGAAAGCACTGTTATTTTCACCTCGCAGGTAGGAAACTGCAAAATCACCTGTGTAAGGCAAGTAAGGCAAGTATTTCAGAGGATACTGGTGAGGTAACTGGCGAAGTTCTTCAGCACTCCTGTTCAGCTTCAATTTAATCCAACAGCTGTTCCTTTGGAACCCTATGCTCTGCGTCTGGCCAAGCCTCAAATTTCCCCAGGGTATCCCCGTGACCACCACACTCTGCCTCGTTGCCCGCAGATGCTGCACGGAGCATCCCCCTCTCTGCCAAGGGCAGCATCCACGCTCTCACCTCATAAGAGAGCAGTGCCTCAACACCTCTCCTCTTCCACAACAGCCTCACCCAGGGCTGACAAAACCAAGAGGATCCAAAGGCATGGCACTTGTCCACTCATGTCACCAAAGTCAGCGAGTCTAGCAGATGTGCAGCACATACCTACAGCACTGAGTGTTTCACAGCGCACAACTCCCTGTGAAACATGGCTCCTCACACCCCTCACTGCCCTCCTCACCCTTCCACAACAGCACTGGGGCTACAGTGCTCACGCAGCAGAACGGTCCAATTCCTACTTCTGCATCAAGAGTTTAAATACACATCTCCTGCCAGAGCAGAGACTCGCAACCCTTCCTGCTGAAACTGCTTCACCTTTTCTTGGTGCAATTGCAGATCTACTGACTTTGGACAAAAGAGACAGAAAAACATAAACAGACCTGCATATATACACACAGAGTGGGCATGTTTCTAAGCACTTGATTAACTCTCAACTCAGAGGGGAAATTTCTGGCTCTGGCCTCATGATTCCTTATGTATGAATATGCCAATCATTAGGAAAAAAAAAATACTTAAACAGTTGTTGGAGCAGCCCATGGACTGGAACGTAGAACTTGATGCAACCTCTGTCAGAGTACCTCCTTTAAGCATACAGTTCTGTTTCTCAGGGGTGTATGCAAGTAAAACTATCATTATAAAATCTTCAGAGCTGCACCTGCATTTTTGCATTGGGGTTGTGCAACAGCCACCACAACAGAGTCTTAACCCATAACTGAAACTCCAACAGCAATGTCACAGGAAGGAAAGACAAAACAGCTACAGCACCAACAACCTCCACATATTTGGACCTATGTCCAAAAAAATCCTGTGTTTCATCCCAGTTAGTCAACCAGGCCCCTCTCCAATAGGCTGAGAGATGACATATGCTTTCAGAAGTTAACTCATCCAAGCTTTCTTAAGCATGGCTGTTAAGATTGTCAAGGATCAATCCAGGGACCATCCCCATCTCCCTCCTACTGCAAGAGGTCCAAGCTTAGGCTTAATGGCTGAATCACAGACTTACAGAATGGTTTGGGTTGGAAGGGACCTTAAAGATCCCCCAGTTCCAACCCGTCACCATGGCAGGGTTGCTCAGAGCCCCATGCAGCTTGGCCTTGAACACTTCCAGGTATGGGGCATCCACAGCTTCTCTGGACAACCTGTGCCAGTGTTTCCCCACCCTTGCAGTGGAGAATTCCTTCCCTATATCCTATAACAAAGTAAGGCACAGCAAAGGATCCCATCCATTATTTCTTTGAAAGTGGTTTTGTCACTGGTGATTTCTTAGAGTTTTAAATTATTATTACTGGGGCCTGGAGTTGGGGATGGGAATGTTTGGTAAAGAATGTGAGACTCTGAGAATAAAATGCTGAAGGAATGTTGCAAGTCATCAAGTTTCATCCTGAGCTACAGTGAGCAGTCGTACACTGCAGACTACTTTCAACCTATACTTTCATCTTTTGTTAAATGAAATTGTGTTTTCAGAAACTAGAAGGACCCCATTTGCATTGTAGTGCAGATTCTCTCCCCTTTATGAGAACAACCTTTGGTCTTAACTGACAGGACCATAAAATACTTTATTTGGACATGCAAAGGGCTTGGCACAAAAGCTTCTCTATCTGAGCACTTTTATGTTTTAAATGAATAAAGTGGTACAACACCTTGAAGAGCTTCCCATTTTAGCAGAACAATTACCATTTTTCTGAAAAGCTCATAATTTTCCCCTTCTGTTCTCTCAAAAAAAAAAATCTACTAGGCTGTTGAATTTTAATAAAATCAAGAGCGAAGTCCTCATTTCTTCCTCTGAAGACCTGTATCAGTAGATTCCTAAGACCATCAAGCTAGGGAAGAACACATTATGTTCCCACTGCGATATGTGAGCTGCTATCCACAGCCTAAACACATACCTGTAGTGGCCAGATCTGGTTTATCATGCACATGCAATAAGTACACTGGCAGTATCAGAGAGAATTTCAGTCTGGTGTCTCTCTTTAGTGTTCATTGCTAAATTTCCCTCCTAGATTTAAACTGAGCTTATCCCAGCGTTGGCACAGCAGCACTTCCAGTAGCCTGCTCCTAAGCAAACCAGGTAACACCAGTTAAACGAGCAAACCAGGTCAAACCAGGTATGGCTACAGGTGTGGAGGGCTGTGCGTGGAGGAGGACTTGGAAGCATGTTTGAAATACACATTTACTAATTAAAGTATGTATCAATTTGAAGTGTCTACTTGGGGGATGAGAAGAGGTGTTCCCTCTTTCCTTTAGCAGCTGGAATTTGCTGCAATGTGGAGAGAGCTCTGCAGGCAGTGACATAACTAGCAAGCTGTAGGGCTGGTAGAGAGGGAAAACAGAGGCTGCTAGAAGCTCATAAATGAAGTAAGCCATAAACTTTGTACCATGAAAAAAAAGAAAAAGGAAACATTCAAGTCCTGAGTTACTTCAGTCAGATTAATATCATTCTGCTTTCCATGTGGGACTCCACTGTTCCATTCAAATATGATTATTGGGTTTAGTTTCTGTTTGTTTTTAAAATCACACTATCATCTCAAGGAATTTTAAGAAAAACCCTCCCTATGGGAAATCTGCCTTTCACTTTGCAATATATGTGCCATTTATCAAAGGTCTGAGCCGTCAGGATTTTTGACCTCATGCTCCCTTTAGTTTCATAAAATGTAGTCTGGTTACTCTGCAGAAACAGCACCAAAACCTTACCACAAATGGACTTTTGCCCAGTTTGGGGAGATAATTGCATTTACCATTACAGGTACTGCTACAGTAATATTGAAGTCAATGCTTTTTATAAACTCCCCCAGCACAATTTATTGCAAACTGAACAAAACACAAAACCAATTACATAAAAGATCTACCAGAAGAATACATTTAGTGATCACTGGGCTCTACAAATGCTGAAAATGTATCACAGAGAGTTATAGTTTTTAAATTAAACAAAGTATCTGTATATCAAATACAGAAAAATCCATATCAGTTAAAGATTTGGTGTGTAGCAGTTTCTGTAGATGTGCAATAAACCTTCCTTTCCAGTAAAGAAAAAGTAATATTTAAGTCTGGAAAAAAATGTGCGTATATTTATGCTTATTTTCCATAACTAAGACCTACATGTTTATGATGGATCAGGACATCAACTTAGGAAACTTAATATTTTGACAACAAACAAAAAAAGGAGAGACCATGAAAGTGCAGACTTGAAGTAACTGGCCAAAGTCCTCCTCCCAACACTTTAGCAGTCTGCACACAGCATGAAGAGCAGCCCATGAATCAAAATCAATTTTGAATATGAGTCTCATTCTCCCCTATTTCTTCTTTGGCTTTGATTTTTTTTTTTTTTTAATCAGCAGGTATTAATGCAGAATGGGAATTCTTCAAGAGGCTCAAAAAGAACATCATTTTGCAAAGGAAGTTGTTTGCCTAGCACAAAAAAGCTCCTGGGATGACTATAAGGCCTCTTCTAAGGAAAAGTAGGGTTTTTAAAAGCTGTCATGAATTGACTGTTTTTCCCCAAATCAGAAAGGGTTGCATATTATTAGTAAATCTGAGAACACACATATTCAGCTTAACACAGAAGGAGCTATTATTTTAGCACACTCCCTGTATATATTCCAGTGCACACCTCCATGTTATCTATCAATTACACAGATGTCAATTATTAGCCCTTCCCATAGTAAATGGTGTGCTGCACCACCCACCTGTCATGTCTTCAGTTTATGATGTTTTAAGACTGGAAAGGAAATTAGTTCCACTTCCATGAGCCTTTGTTAGAAAGTAAGAGCGCACAACAGATTTCTGTGGGCAGAGGGGACAGAGAGCAGAAATACTAATTGCTAGAATTCACTAACCAAATACACTCTTGCTGTTACAAGTACTGGCTTTGTAAGACTTGCTTCACCAGTGATGGCTTTGACTGTACACCCCACTGCCAAGAAAGGTCGGGGACAGACTCCTCGTTCATGGAATCTATAAATAATTACCAGAGTACAAAATAAAATAATGAGAACACAAAACAGGAAGCATTTTGCATATGTCCCTGTTCAGCTCTCTCTTGACAGGGCAAGGAAGTGTACCATGATCTTCCCAGTGATTCAAGCTCACTTTACAATCAGTGCAACCATATCCTGTGCTGCACTACCAGAGCTGCCATTTCTCTAATTCTCAAAACTAACATCATTACATGAGGATAATAAAGTACACATCAGAGTTCTACAGCACAGAAAAGAAAGGGGAGGAGACAGGATCAATTTAATTTATAGCCTCCCTAGTTTCTTTCGAGACATCTCATGCAACCAAAAATCTCTTGCTTCTATTATTGCAGCACAGGAGGATTTACACGATGTAAATTATTTTTTCAAAGCTCCATATGCACATCAACCTAACCTCAACCCCTTCCAAATTTATTTATTTGCCCTTGATCCACACACCAGAGTGCTCCATGGTAGCACTTTCAATGAACTATTCATGCAGGTGAACATGCCTCGGAGAAGCAGCTGCCCCCTCTGCTTTTATGGTTATTTGTCTCTTCATCACGAAGCTCAAAGGAATAATCCTACTGCATATTTCTTCTTCATTTATTTTACTAGGTGAGGTGTTTAAGAGAATATATGGTCATCTGGAGCTCATCACTGTCAAATTTTCAGCCACGCAGCTGTAAAGGGTAAAGGAAACAGTTTAGCTCCTTGGTTTACAAAGTGCTGAGTACCTCCAATGAGGTGCCAAATGTGCGTGGTGACACTGTAAGATTGCTGAGTGCCTCCTGAGGTTTGCAGGACCTGATCCAAAGCCCCACAAGGAATGACAGCCCTCCCCTTGACTGCAATGCGCCTGGGACGGAACAGCGCTCCATGGCTCACGCCTGTGCTTCCAAGGCAAGGAGAGACTTACCATAGAACACAGGAGAAGGTGCCGGGATTGAGAAGCACTGGATCTCAGCATTCCTACCTCCAAACACTTAACCCGGGCTAATACAAATAAAAACATACATATCTACTTAAACAAACAGAAATTCAAGACTACCTTAAATACATTTGGGATCAGGTGCTGATTTTAAATTGTTTTAATCTCACAAACAAACATGCAGAAAAATTCTCTCCAGACTCTTTAAGCCCATCCCACTTCCTTTGGGCTTACAATAAAAGACGGTGAAAAAAAAGCTGACAGTCATACTGTAAAACATCCAGTGCAAAGACTGGCTGCTTTCATTTGGGTTAAGACAGCAAAGAGTCTTTCATTACCAGGTCTCTTGTTCAAATACAGTCCCGCTTGACAGTAATCACTTGATGGCAGGCAGAGTAAGCAACATACTTTCTAAGTAACTCTACAAAAGTATTTTTTATTAAATGTATAAACACTGTACAAAAAGTCTGCAGGCATTCATGATTAGTGCATCATCCTGCAGTAATGAATTAGTAGAGAGCAACTAAGCAAACAAAAAACGAAATACGTTGCAGACTGTAACTACTTTCATTTATTCTAGTTGCCATTTATCTTTGCTTTTGAAGAGACTACGTGGTAGTATTCTAGTAAGTGAGCTGTAGCATACTGTGAAAAAATAATAACATTTTAGCAATACAAGCCCTCACTGCAGCATCTGTTATTAAATCTTTGCAGAGGCGAGGAGAGACTGCTAGTCATAACTGTGGATTAGCAAGGTTCTACTATATTCATTTTAGAGTGCAGAGCGCTTTGCATGAAAGCTGTTACTTGCCTTTTATGTCAAAAAATGAACTTATGCCAACTTTTTAATACTGAATTCTTCAAGGAAGTAGTTCTAACAGTCTGCAAGCGCTGTCCTCAAAAAACAGCAGCAGTCTAATAGCAGAGAAATGGAGGAAGGGCAGCACCAGAATAGCTGATGCTCATGATTTGCAACACTCTTTTCACAGAAAATGACCATCATCTTGCACTTCCTTCCTGAGCAAATCAAAAACTGCCTTTGAAAGTGTCAAGCTTTATGATGCTGACTTCAACTCTGACACCTGATTATACAAGAGCGTTAACATAAGCGCTCAGCATGCTCCAGGGAATCACTACATCCTCATCAGTGGAGTCTTAGCAGCTCCACATCCTGGCTGACTCGCTAGCAAAACAGGCAAAAAACAGGACTTGAAGTCCTAGAGAAAGGATGGTAATTCACATACTTATGAGAAGTACAACACACGCACTCTGAACTGAGCCAAGTTTAAGTAAACTTTATGCTAAATTCACAAAGTTCAGGCAGAGTTGGAGCTTAGCTGAACTGTAGTGAAAACACTCAGGAGCTTTCCAGAAACGCTAAAATCCTTCAGGACAAAGTTGATCTTTAGCCTTCATAACGATATTATCCTGACTAAGTTACCCAGACAGTGCAAGGTGCTGTGTAATATTTGCCCATGATGACAACTGTTATGATATAGTGTTTCAGTGAAGGATAAATTAGAAGCAGCAAATCCCTAAAACTACCCGTGCGAATACACACCCATTAATGGATCAATATATAAAGAAATGAAGACTAGCTGAAATTGAAAATGAGTTAAAAAACGACCAGGGGCGCTCACCGTGAGAGTTGCCGTCTAAATTAGATAAGTAGTAAAGGCAAGACACACTTTTAACTGCGAAAAGTTGTGAACACTGACGCTCTAATGCAATTTCACTCGTTCCAGCGCATGATTTTTATCCACCTATGTGGCTGTAAAAGCCCCCTCGGAGAGCTCGCCCGCCCCTGACGCTCGCATCCACCTCAAGCCCGGAGCCGCGTTTTATTTCATTTTCGGTTTGTTTCGGGTTTTTCTTTCCCCGGCGCTTGCGGAGACAGAGCGCGGCGCGGGGGAGATTACACGGGGATGACTGAATCGCGGTGAATCGATTAAGCCTCGACAATTTAATCTGGGACTTCATGCGGGGCTGGAGGAGATAATCCCCGCGCCGCAGTTCGTCCCTGCCTCTCCTTTACCCGGAGACCCCCGCACAACCCCGGGGGCACTCCGACCGCACACGGACACCGCTTCGCCTCTCTGGGGCCAAGCCGCCCTCCTCGTCTTCATCCTCCTCCTCCTCGCAGTGCGGCGCACATCGCGCACCCGGCCCCTGTGCGAGATGCGCGCTCGCAAACTTTCCAAACTTCTGGGGAAGTGGCGGGGGGTGCGCGAGGCCGGCCGGACCACGGCGGCGCTTCGCCTCCCGGCGACACCTCACCGGCCGCAGCCCCCCGAGCGCTGCCCGCGGGATCCCCGCGCCCCATGCCGGGCAGCGGGCGGAAGGAGCACCGCTCCCCGGTCGCACCGACCCCGGCGGAGCGCGGGCTGCGCCCCGCAAGTTGGGGGAGCAAAGCGACGGCAAGGGTAGGGACCCCACACCCCGCCCGCTCTGCCCCTCGCACTCACGCTGCTGTTCTCGCCCGTCCAGTGCACCATCGCCTGGTTGTGAGACGCGTCCCCTTTCAGCACGAAGGAGGTGCTGATGAGGGAGACCTGCTC
>VZRE01004773.1:219734-266762 GCA_013396775.1 Cephalopterus ornatus | reverse complement strand
CTCCGGCACACACGGACACGGGCATCGCGCCCCGCGGGAGCCGCGGCGGGGACGGGTCTCTCGGCGCGGTAGAACCCGCCGCTTGCGAAGTGTCACGCAGAGCTCCGGGGAGAGGCTTTCCGAGAGCGCCCGAACGAGAGTCACGCAGCCCCTCGGGGCAGGTGCGCTGCAGGGCGAGGGGCGCTGGGAGCGAGCACCCACCGCTGCCCCTTTGGGCACGGGCGATGGCCCTGGTTTGGCCCTCACTCCCAGGAGGCCGCAGTGAAAAGATCGGAATGGGTCTGTGGTCGGCAGCGGGGAACCGAGGAACAAATGAAGCAGGTGCAAAAATATGATTCTTGTGATTAAGACAAGAAGCGCTTCCGTGGGGAAAAGGACCCTGTCCGTCCTTCCGCCACTCAGCCCCTGGGAGGCACCAGGCTCGTCACATGCGTTGTCCGGAGCCAGCTGCTAATCCAGCGTTGCCCACCGTGGGGACACGTGGCTTGTAATTTGGGATTGATCCATGGCAGCATCAGGAAATGCTCACGGCAGAGGGGCAATGCCGGGGGCTGTGCAGCGCAGCGTAACTCAAAACTGACAGGTGAAGCAGTGGAAGAAGATTTAGGCATCGCAAACTGGGTGCTCTTCCTGCTTTACTGCAGTGTGGGGTGTAACTGTGAATAAATTGGGATTTGTGAAGCAGTTTGCCTCACACGTAAAGAGGGCACAAATTAGAACCCCGGGATAACTGAGGTTGGCAGGGACCACTGGAGAACTCCTGGTCCAACTTGCTGCCCAGTCAAGGGCCAACTCTGAAACTGAATCTAACTTCACAGTAAAATAAAGTTGCTCAGACCGAAGTGTTAGAAAACAAGTTTGAAAGACCACTGAGGAAAGTACTGACTCCAGGTACAGGCACCTAACAGAAGAGATCCCGGCTGGGTAAAACCAAGGTGAGTAAAGTTAATTAACCAGCTTTAGTTGTAATCTCTCTTTACCCTAATGGCCTAGAAAATTAGGATTACAAAGGCTTTTCTAGGAAGATTAATAGAAAAAATAGTATCCACTGGTTTAACTGTACCATTTACAGGCCTGGGATGACTACCACAATGACCTAAAGTGACCTGGTCATCCCAAATTAATGTAAAAATTACTTTCAGCAAGTTATATGATTACATATTAGCTGTACACCCTCAGTGCTAGGAGACCTATGGTAACCTGTCCCGCTATTGCTGTAATGGCTCAAACTAGAAGGCAGTTTCAAGTTCAGAATGACTCTCCATTTCAAAAGAAATACAGAATAAAAGTTAAAATAATTTTTTTAGAAATCCTGTGTGCTTTTTCTGCAGCTCCCAGTAAAGTCCTCTTTCACAGTTCCTAGCACAGCCCCACAGACTCAAAACAGCTAAAATAACTAAAAGAAGAAATTGCCCCTTCTCTGCAAATCTCCAGCTGCCAGTTTTGGAGATTCTGCCCCACATACCGTGCCAGCAGGAGCCTGGGCAGTGACAGGAACTTGGGTGGGCAGCACGACCTGGGCCCAGGTCATCAGAAGTTGCCCCTGGGACTCCTGAAGGGGTGATGTATTAAATTCATTCCTCAAGGTATATCTTATGTGAAGAGCAAGTTGATTTTTTTTTTTTCTGCAATCTTGATTTCCGGAGACAATACCAAAAGCTCAGAAGGCCTAGGAGAAGCTATAGGGAGCTGTCTAAAAGAAGTGAAAGAGGAGCATGAGACAAGACTGATCTTTGCATCCGTTTAGCTTTGTTACAGTGTCTTATCCCTCTGAAACAGTACCCTTGTAAGAGGAAAACCACCTGGGTTTTCCAGACAAAACCATTAACAGCTGGTGGTCAAATGTTTATTTGAATCCCTGCTGTTTAGGTGTGTTCTTTAGGGATGCAGAAGTTGGGCAGAGGTTCAACAGTTCACAAAAGACACACAAGCAGAGAGTCATTCCTGTTGGAGTAACAGTTGCATAATTGAGCGAGTGACTTTCCATCTTTGGCACCTCTGCACAAAAAGGAACAAGAGAAAAAAATGCAGTGCTGAATTGTTAAGAAAACATTGACCAACCACAATTGTATCAACCAACATGAAGGGGTGATTTGCCTAATATTAGGAATTCAGTAATTTTGATTCTGACATTATGGCCTATCTCCTGTGAAATGGTGAAGATTATCCAACATTTGTAGAATAGCCTAAAAATACTCAGAACAGGTGGAAGGGCCCGAGTCTCTACATGTTAAAACTGTCAAACAAACCCTAATACTTCATCTGACCAAATACAGCTGGACTTTGTCATGCTCATTCATTCTGCATTCACCACTGTGTTTGACAGGTAGGGCTCCGAGTGAGCAGCAGCCAAGGGAAGAGATGGTAACATCCACATTCCTAAATCAAGCTCTCTGTACCTCTCAGTTACTGGCATTTCCCATAATGAAACCTAAAAGGAAAAAAAACCCGAGAAGCTGTCCCAGAACTAATGAAGCCTGGATTCCTCCAGCCTTGCACCTTATGGTCAGCAGGAAGGTCTGCTTGAGCCTTTCCCCACTGTCAGAATATCCTTTCCATGATCTCCACAGGATCCTAGAAAATCCACTAATAAAATCCTCCTTGTCTGACCAATCACAAAACTTGACATTTATTTTTTTGTGACCCCCCTAGTTCGCCAATTTAGTTGAAATTTTCTTACAGGTTCAGAAGATGCAAATCTTATTTAACTGGAACTTCTTAAGGGTTGGCAAAATGATGGTTTAGTTTAATGATTTCTAAAGTAAAGAGGCTTCCCTAAATGTCTGTCACCTTTTATATCTGCTATAAACTCTGTCTCAGCAAATACACAGAGGCAAACAAAAAGACAAATAACTGGTACTACACACCTCTAAGCTCCTCTAGTCCCAGAATAGAAATAGAAAAGGCTTTAAAAAATTAGAGTGTTGTAAATCCAAGGCAAGTTTCTTCCTGTTAATGGCAGAATTATTAGTGCTATACTAATAAACATCTACTCACATTTTTACTGACTGTCAGATTATATTAAGATTTAAAAGGCTTCAATTAACCCACTTTATTTTTACTAGATTCATTTCTAATAAAAAACTGAAAGTATTACAGAAACCTTCAAGTTCTGCTTGGGCAGAATCCAAGATGCCATGCTAATATTCCTTTTGCTTGCAAATAAAAATATTGATAACAATTTGTTCTATGTTTCATCCTCATAGCCTTCTTAGGTTGATAATGCAAGATGACTGCAGATGCACAATAAGGTAGAAAATCACAGAAGAATCACCCATTTAAGCATGCTTCTTGTACAGTGTTCACCTCTTTTAAAGGTTGATTTAAGTTAATGTATCAAGATGCATTTAGGATACCTTATTCCATTAATTAGATACAAAACAATTTCCAGTTACATTGTGTTTATGTTAATGACATCATTAAGAGCACAGTGACCTGCAGGGGTTTTGACAAAATGCTCATGCATGAAAGCAACTTAATCTCACACGTGCCTTATCAAAATGCCTGACTCCAAAAGAGTCACTGTGACCACATCCTAAGCTAACAAATTAATACATGGCAAAGCTTGATTGTCTTTTTACTCAAATAACAAAATTCAGATGCTTTATTCATGTTAAATGCAAATTATTATAAATAATGCCATACTCTTACGCCAAGCAGCAGAGGCTTTATTTGGCTAGGCCTCTCAAAATAATTTTTATTTTTATTACTACAACTACCAAAAAAAATCTTTCTATTTTCAACAAATCTAGGTGTCTTAACGCTTTTCTCAATAGTTGTTCCATTTGAGAGAACAAAAAATCAAGCAGGTGTCAGATTCTTTTGTTCACATTAATTCACTGATACATTGCTGTCACCAGCCAACCCAGATGCCCACAGAAGAAAGCCCAACTAATAGGAAGCATTCCTTGTCACTAGAAAAACGAAACTCTACTTCTGTGGGCAATTCTGAAGTCAAAAAAGTGAGTAGCTGTCTTTGTTTTATGAAGAACTGACAAAGCTACGAAGTACATGTTCAATTATCCTGTTCAAATTTGGACAATATAAAAGAGTGGATTTCAGTGTAGTGTATTATCTCTGATGAATACAGGGAGCTCTCTTCAGGTATGGATGTACTGACATACACTTAGGAGAAAAAACTTGGAAGAGCTGTAAATGATTAGAGGAAAAGCTAAATAGCTTCCAGTTTTACCAGGATCAAGTTAGCAAATGGCATGTTTGCAGTAAAAACTGACACAACCGGACTGGGCCAGTAGCCCAAAAACAGAGTCGCTGAGGTTGTCTAAACCCCTCATCCTTTGAGCATCATCAGCTCTCCTCTAATTCAATGACACAACTGAGCAGCTCAGCCCCTTGCAGGACTTTTACTAGCAAGTAGGTATAGTATATACACTATAATTTTCTCTAGTTCTAGCTCATAAAATTAAAGAGTAAAAAAGGTGTAAAATTACTGTCACTTAGCAAACAAGCTAGCAATGAATACAAGCTGCCTTGAGCCCCTGAAGTTTTATCTTCCATCAATCAAAAGAACAAAGAAATACAACTAACCTGTATACATTTGTTATGCTACAAAGCCTGAAACAGGGCTTGGTCTGAAACAGAAAATGTAAGGTGAAGTGTAATGGTTTGGTGGCTGTTGTAAGATTACCTGTCTTCAACCTTCGTAATTTCTCATCCACAATTAATGAGCAGAGTTCTGAAAACATGAGAGAATTGGATTCATTGTCTACAAGAGCTCACAACAGAACAAAAGGTTTTTCTTCTATGAGACCAGCTAGACTGTGGGAACTTGTGTTTTCACAGAATAGCTTTTCACTTGTGTTTTTTCTGCCCTAAAATTCAGTGAAGTTTATTTGAGAAAATATGGAAAGCTGAGAAAGATTTTGGTATTTAGGTAATTAAAATGGGATGTGAAGAATATAATTCTCAGGTTTACATTCAGCTTCAGGTAGGTACAACTATGCAGTTCCTTTTCTTTCAAAAATACTGTCAATGTCTTACCAGCCACTTAAATTCTGATCTAATCTTAACAGTACTTTTATCAGTGTCATTTATTAATCAGTTTGCTAATACAGTTGCATTTCTGAGAAAACTGTGTGAGAAAAATAAATAAATGCTAAGCTCAACCGAAACCAACCCATCCTAAATCAGTCTTTTAGTCTTTTGCAAAGGAGCCCTGAAGGCACCATTTTTCTAATAGGAGATGTTCCCATCTGTTAGATGTTTCATGGAAAGTCAGTCTGACATGTTTACAGCTACCTCAATCCCCTTCAACTCTTCATGGAAAGAGCTTAGTGAGGAATGCAGATGTGAGTAGGCTCCAATTTATGGTTAATAGGTTTTGACCATAAAGCAAATCCTTTCTATTGCAAGCACACCAGCTTAAGTGGGTGTGGGACCGAGTCCCAACTGTGTGGTCTTGCTTGCCTATTTCAAGGGATGGGGAAGGGTTTTGCTCCAAGTTTTCCAGGGCATTTGCTAAATTTTGTCTCATGGCTGAGGTCTGCAGATACAGCACTGACTGGTTCAAAGCCAAACCAAGAAAAATGAGAGGGTTTTCTGCAAAGACATATTGCACTAAAACATCATAGAAGGCTGCACTATTTTTAATCTGTGAAATAGATTTACTTAAAGTAACAACCTTTAGGAGCGTCCGCTTTAAATAATTAACAGAACAGTACATGGATTTTGTTCAGGTAGTATCTTTTTTTTCCTGAGTTGGCTCTTCTTTTTCATGTCTTTTTTCCTTGTTTGTTTGCAATCTAGATTTGCGTGGTCTCAGTGCAGAGATAAAGGTTAAGTCTTTCCCCAGAAAAGGGAGTTACTGAAAGTAACATAGCACTGTGAAAAATGTGAACTAGCAGATGCCGTGGAACCTGACTACCACACATTTTGGAGAAGATAATTTTCAAAAAAAAAGCCGTATGGTTAGTAGTGAAAATTAAAGTCATAGAAACATAAAAGACAACTGGTGCCAATTCCTCTCCTACAAGCCATTGTTTCTGAAAAACGGAACAGCTGAAGGCAGATGTTTTGTGTAAGTAAACTAACGGCTGGAGGGCTTTGGAATCGTGAGCTGGAGAAATACAAAGCACTGCACACTTTCCAAGGCTCCCCTGATCAATTCCATTTCTTCATTTAAGCATTAATTCCTTTAAGTCATTCCTGCTCTGCATTTGAGGTAGTAAAACAAAAAAACCCCCACAATATTTTTAACATCTTAAAAATCTTAGGTTTTACACAAAGCCAGGTTACTTGTATCAAGACACTATACTACTTTTCCCAAAGAAAAGGTACCTTTTATTATTGTCCTATGAACATAGGATGACCTAACTAACTTGAAAAAAACAAATGGGTGCATAAATATCATACTGTTCTGAACAACCCTCTATACATTCCATTATCGGTACCTCATATAAACACACAGGATTTTTAAAAAAATAACCAAAAGAAAGGTATTTCTGTATCTTTTTTTGTTTCCTATGCAATATTTTCTCTCCAATCCCAAACGATTGCAGCCTACTCTGAAGTTCTCTTTGATCCAGAATCGTGAAAGAGTCTAAATCTCTAAAGATGCAGGTGGGCATTTTCAATGCTCTTGGCTCCTAATTTCTACAAAGATCAATGGGAGTTAAGAGTTCACGTGCATTAGAAAATTAATTGCACTTAGAAATTTGGCATGACTGCCTGTTTCAGTCTTCTTTGGGATTATCAAAACCCAGGGAACTCTGGGAAACTTCTGTGTTTTTCCCATATGCCTGGTATATCGTTCACTTGGAATCTGGGAATAAGGACTGTGTGAGAGGTAAATAAGAGCAAATGTGTATCCATAGGAAACAATTCTCTTGCCCAGAGAGGTTGTGGAATCCCCATCCCTGGAGGCGTCCAAGACCAGGCTCTGATTAACCTGGTAGAAAGGGAGTTGTAACTGGATGATCTTTAAGATCCCTTCCAACCCAAACCATCCTATGATTCTAATATATACAAAGCTTATACAGCACCTTATAGATTCACAGTATTTTTGTTAGAGCCCCAGCTCTAAGAATCAGGAGACTGCATAAAAATCTCAATGCTGGGTTTAGCAGGTGTGATAGTCCTCATGTTTTCAAAGACTGAAAACATGGAACAAATTAATCCCCTGCATTCAGGATCCTGGAAGACAAAGAAAGTGGAGTCAAGAGTTTGATTTTAATGTCATATTCTTTAAGACATTCTCATGATTTTTCAACATTTTAGTCTTTCTTTTGCAGTGCTGTGGCAGAAATGTCTAGCATGATTTTCTCACCATCTTCTATAGCCTGACTAAACTTGTAAAAGCATTTGGTGGTTATTACATTACAGGACCTGAGATGATTGCTTCTGCTTTTGAAATGATACTCAGAGTCACAGAATCCTAGAATGGTTTGGTTGGAAGGGACCTTAAAGATCATCTCGTTCCAACACCCCTGCCATGGGCAGGGAACCTCCCACTAGACCAGGCTGCTCAAAGCCCCATCCAGCCTGGCCTTGGGAAATCATTTTTAAGAAAAAGGGACCATAACTAGATTTTTTTTTTTCCCTATCTTTGGTTGATAATTCTCCATCCCTGAACTACAGAAGACAGAACCAGAAATCTGGGAAAGGTAACATTAGAAACACCTAACAAAACCAATCTGCTTAGGGCTCACAAAAGAACATATGAAATCTGAATCTGCATCACTCAAACTGTAAAAATTGACAAAGAAACAGAGTGACTTCTGTATACATTTTAGTGAGAAATCTGCTGCTAAATTCCCTCACTTCACTCTAATTTCATATATGATTCAGAGTGTAGCCAGAGAAGTAATACATTTATCCGCCAAAGTACTTAAAATAAATATAACTGTTAAAAAAAAAACCAAACAATTGAACAGAAGGATCATATCTTTTCTTCAAAGACAGCTTGCTCAAGAAAAATGCAGTAAGGCCGCAGATTTGTTTCTGCTATTGTAAAGATTCTGCAGTTTTGGTCTGCTGTAATCGTATAAATTCATCCATCGATAAACTTAATTACTGTAAGTCTTATTCAAGAAAAGCCTTTGAAAATAGCTGAATGGTAGAGCAAAGACACAAGTCTGAAAAGCAAACAAACCATCCATAGTGATTTTTATAAGACCTAAACTACCTATACCATACTGTCAAAAATTACTTTTCCCCATGAATTTTAAAACTGTTTCATGTGGCAAAAATAATCACCCTTTGTGCCTATAGCGCAGTGTTTATGTGTTTTCCCTTGTTCAGCTTTCAATCCAGGAATAAATCATTGTTCCTGCAATTTTCCAGCAGTGCTCTTGTAGTTTCAGCCTGCATAGAGTTGCATCATTGGACACAAACGTCCTGGTTTGGGAAAAAAAAAATATAAAAAAAGACTTCTCATGGGGTCTCCGTTGTCAGCAGAAAACAGCATCAGTGAAGAGATATAGTTGTAGTCGGCTTGATACAGAATATTTCTCATTCTCAGTTTACCTCTACCACATTATTTTCAAAGCACCTTAATTTTCGAGCTTTTCCACCTCAGCTGGATTCGTAGTTATTCCTAGGGATATGAGTATTACTGTGAATCAGGTGCATACTTGATCTTTTTTTTATATTGCTTGAGTCTCCTCCTGTCTCCAAAACCAGTCTAATTCTTTGTCAAGCTGTGGAATATTGCACATGGCCCCAGACTTCATTAGCTTGATCAGTCAGCACAGCAGCATTTGATACAGTGCTTGTCATTGTTGAGTTACAAATTACGGAAAATATGTTGAGTACATTACTTTGCAATGAAAAAAAAACACCTCTAAAGGAAGGTCCTATGTCCAGGCTCACAAATCAGCAGAGACCATTTAACTTAAGTCAGGCAAGTAAATCCACTGATTTCACCAGGAATCTTCTTTTGAATCCCTTGAAACAAAACGTTTTTGTGCATTTATAAAAAGGCCTAAAAAGGTGAAAATACTGACTTCGTGTCCATTGCATTCACTAAGCATTAGCATTTCAGCAGAGAAGGAGTGGCTCCACAGTAGGATTTCCCATACTAATGGTGCCTCCATGCAAGCTGTCCCATTATCATCTGGACTCTGTATCTCCAGCTTACTCCAAAATCTTATTCATGCTGTGACCCCTAAGCTAGGTTGGAATCTCACAGTTAAAAGGAGTGGCCATGTACTAATCTGAGGTTTGTTTTCTGTTTTATAGGCATGAAACCTTAGAGATACCTGGATTCCAGGAATGCCATCAGGTCAACAGACCAGCCAAATTACAGGACATTTCAGTGTATGGGTCATACAAAGGATGCTAATCCAGGACAGGTCATGCAATGCCACAGAAATACAGCTGCTAGTTTTGGTCACTGAACACCTACCAGGGAATAAAAGTAGCCTGTGGCCATTCAGAAGTTGACCACCTCTGACATAACACATCAAATTTAATAATGTCCTAATAGATACTGCCATTCACTTATTGCTTCTCCTACTGTAAATGTTGGGTTTGAACCTTAGTCATACTGCCAAGCAAACTAAGCCTACAGGGATCTTTGTAGGTGGATGTATGCCTTAAATAAGTTCAAGTGTAAGAAAATATAACTCCATTAGAGCCACAATTGCAAATGAGATATATTTCCTAACAATTTTGTTTTGACTAGGTTCCATTATTTCCAGTTATTTAGATAACCTTTCAATCTCTCCAAAAAGTTTAACTCATTCCCTTCATTATGGTTATTCACTTTAAATAGTTCTGCCAGTATTCCCCATCATCATCATCTTGTGGTTTCCCTGAGTTTTACACATTAAGCCATATTCACACCTAGGACTAAAAGAGACAAGTAGCTCTACTCCAGTGCAGTCCTGCCATTCCCAGCTGTCACCGAGGAGTCCACTGCTTAGGCTAAGGCTGCTGCCTTACCCAGCTGACACTAACAGGGATTGCACTGATTCCTCCTGGAGTTACTTGTGTCAATGGACATCAGGAAGAGATTCACACCCAAGCTTGCTTTTTCCTTAGGGAGCTCCCTGGAGGTACAATTCAGGATCTGACTTCTCTTCATCAAAGGTTTACTGATTACGAATGTTCTGCACCACTTTTTATCTTCTTATCTCATCCAGACCTCCATAAGATACATATTGGGCACCTGTGTATCCTGTACTACAAGAGGACCTTGCTTTTCAGCAGAGAGCTTTCATGAGAGTCTGTGCAACTAATACCAGATTTTGCCATGCAGATTGTAAACTACGCATTTATAACTTCACTGAAATCAGTAAACATACCACTACTTCTGTAGTTATTTTGACCCTGTAATTCTGAATATTAAAATAAATGAACCTACAAGATAACAGAAAAATACAGAAGGCAGGTGGAAATGTTTAATTGTCTCTCTTCAAACAAAAAAGAAACAAGATATTTGCAAAGGTTTTAATTGGAAGCTCATGAATGTGAACTACAATCTCGTGAAATATGGCTGAGAGGTGACCCAGTAATGACAAGATGAGAACACTGTCATTGCCTTTGGAGGGAGAAAGATGAGGCTTTTTAGATAATCATACACCAGTCTGGTGAGTCAGGGCCAGAGTCTGCAGGTAATCAAACACCTCCTGGAAGCCACTGTTCTGATGAGCATGAGCAGATCACATCACCTTCTGTGCCATACGCATGCTTTACACTTCTCAGAACAGCACCTTCTTCTTTGATATATGTGTGCGTGTGTCACAAGTGTTTGGGCACGGAATCCCTGGACAATAATATTTTAGAAGAGCTTTCCTTGACTCTGTTTATCTTCTAAACAAGTGCAGGTGTGAGAGGCAGAAGGGTTTGGCTCTTGATGCCACAACATTCCTCATTTGCACACCTGCACTTCTGGCTAACGATCAGAACACTGGGAGCCTGTAAGTGGCACTGCTGTATGATTAATATTAATGTTCAGTATGTACCAGTCCTGTGCATTGGCTAAACTAATCAAAACTAAGTAATGTGTGGCACTATCAACAGGTTAAAAATAGAGCAAATTACATCAAATTCTTATCCCTTTTGAAGTCAAAGGTTAATTGTTCCAAACACCACATGTTGAGCTTAAGCTTGGTTGTAGAGCCAGTACAGCCACAGCACTGACCAGTACAGAAAAGGTATTCATCTGGCACGTTGTCTGAACATCCTCTTTCCTAATCCTCAAGGAATCACATTGGATGAGATACTTAAAGATGGCCTTGTCCTCACACAAAATTTAAACATAGCATCTGCTGGTTTACAGTATTCAGCAGCAACCAGGCTATCAAAACACATCAAATCTCTACAACTCCCACAGGATTCTCCTGTGATAGGCATGTGACATGCTGATTCACTTAGGATACTTTGTCATGTGGCTGGATTGGGGTGCTGACCTTTCTTTTCAGAGCACTTTTTATTGCTAAAAGAAGCCTGTGAGCATTTATCGGGTTCTAGAAAAGCACTGAGAACAACTCTGTCAGTGATTGTTTCATATGAAAACTGAATTTTCCTCTCTGCTATTTTTATTATGTATTTCTCCAATAATTATCAGTAAGCCTTCCATTGTCAGAACACTTTAGATAAAACACATTCAAACTAGAATTCACCAGCTATGAATGTCCCCCCCGCCACCCCCTGCCACCCTCCAGTTGTAGTCCCAGGTTGGATTTCTCCAGGAAGCGTTCTCCTTTTCAAGCTAGGATTTTCTTCAAGGCTTATTATGAAGAATTTATACCTTTTTGATTGGCTGCTAGATATTAAGGGTATCAGCCAAAATAGTAGCTACCAGTAGCTATCAGGCCAATATGCAAATGTTTCTGTGTAAAATTAGACAGAAATACAGCGTCTGTTCTATTTTGTTGATGATCCAAGTTCCCTGTCTCCAGAGGTGAGCAGGTCACTCCAGACTAGAGCCCAAGGATATCATACCGATGCTAGGGCTTATTTTGGGAGGAGAGGAGTGAAGCTTGAGATTCAAGCTAATATGGCAACAAGATCTCATTCTAGTCAGCTGAGGGTGTGGCCAGAACCAAAGGGTCTGAAGTGCAGAAAGAAATATTAAGGTTAGGTATGAGGAAAAGTTCCATAAGGTGACTTGCCAACACTTGGAAGAGAATGGTCACTCTGGTGACTGCAGATCCCCAGGAATTTTTTAAGGACTGGTAGAACAAGGCTTTGTCGAGAATGGCTGAGGTACAGCTGACCCTGATTTGGAGCCAAGAGCTTCACCAGACAGCCATTACCAGCCCCAATTTGCATGTGAATAGGCCTTATTTTAAGCCACACCACCACAAGTGGGAGTTTAGCCCTCAGCTGCAGGGATGTCATGCATCCTGAGCAAAAGCACTCAGCACCTCCTTTGGCTCAGCTCTTCCTCCACCCCTTTTCAACCAGATGTTCCTTTGACTCCTTTCAAGCTACAGTCCTTCCTGTATACCTTAATCTCCTGGCCTATTTGCATACAATTTTTCAAAGCTCTTCTACGCTTTAGGCTTATATTATCATTTAGTTTTCCAGTCACTCTGCTCGCCAGCTTCTTTACCCTCCATTACCTTGTCTGATAGAATTTAGATTGCTGTTCCAGTATCTACTTCACCGAACCATTTAAAAGTCATTCTTGAGCACTCCTGTATTATTTCTATAGCAACTTTCATTTATTATTCTCAAAACCCCTTACACGTTGTACATACAGGTCTAAGATTATGAGGAGAAAAATCTATCTTAGATAGAAGTTTGTTAGTAGTGGAATATTTTGTAGCTTTTTTAAAGCAGACATTTCATCCATCAAGAGTAACTTTTTATCATGTCATAAGTACAAAAGACTTCTTGTGCATAAAACCATGACTACAACACTGTAATACGGAGTGCTGGTTATTAGCAGTGTATTTAGTGGTTTTATTTAATATTTTTATTGCTGTAGCTGCAAAGACCTGGCATTTTTTTTTAAGTCTTCACTTGAAGGTGGGTCTGAGACACAAGAAAATATTGTCTCAATTGTCACTCCATGCATGTGAAGGCAGAAGGAGGAGCCAGATAAACACAGCAACAGAGAAGGAGCATATACAGTATATATATATATATACACACAAGTACATGTATATATGTACTGTATGTGCCAGAATATCCCAGATATTGGCACGTATAAGCTGGGAAGCACCTTTGCACACATAACCTGGGGAGCAGCAGCTACACCAAGCGAGCAGCCAGTGGTAGCTGTGGGGCTCAGAAGTGAAAGGGCCAAAGGAAGTACAAGTCAAAAAAGTATCTGCTCCAGAGCCAGTCATATCCAGTGAAGTGAATCTGGCCATTTGGAAGCTCTGAAAATCTTCAAAAGCAGGAGAGGGTGCATTAGAGGAGATTGAAGGATTAAGGTCTCACCTTCCTGGATGAACTGTACAGCTGATTGTAATGTAAATACCCTGTAAAGACCTTATAAATGGCACGACAAAGTATTCAAACCTTGTTTTCCCCCAGGATGGTCACATTTTTAGAAAAGAAATTGAGAATAGATGCAAAGAGGGTTTTCACTGTTGTGTCTACATTTCAAGGCCAGGTTGGATGGGGCTCTGAGCAGCCTGGTCTAGTGAAAGGTGTGCCCGTGGCAGGGGGGTTGGATAAGGAAGAAGGAAATGTGCAGCAATGATGACTGGAAGTATGAGCAACATCTGTATGAGAAAAGACTAGTCAGACTCTTGAGCTTGGATGAAGGATGACTGAAGAGGAGTACAGTATGGTTCTATGAAATAATCAGTAGGGAGAAAGTAGCTCAGGAATTCAGCATGCAGAAAGTCTAAAACATATAAAATGAAACACTTTTTAGCATAATTAAATTCCATATGAGATGTTGTGGAAGCCAGAAGTATAAAGAGACAATAGAGAGAGCTAATAGCACATCAAGGCTTTTAAGCATCATGGTACAGATGAAATATCCAGGTTTGAAAGTCCCTGAGTTGCCATTTACAGAAAGGTTGGATGGCACCAGGGAAAGATTATTCAGTATTTGCCCTGTTTCCTTTCTTTTTCTCCAAACCTCTGTTACTGGATATTGAGAGAAAGTGTTCTATTTATATATCTCTGCTCTGTCTGTATCACCATTTTAAATTTTTAAATGCAAAGTAGATAAACTATACAAGGGGAGAGCAGCAGCAAGCACACCTTTCTTTCTATCCCTATGAAGCTACACTCAGGTACAAAGCAGTAACAACAAAATAACAACCAAGGCACGTGAAATTCAGTGACTGACGTGATTTTCCACTACCGCAAGGGCATTATCAAACTACCAGCATTATATTCTATTCCTATGAACTTCATGAAATTGAATTGACTTTTGCAAGATATTAAGCAAGTCAGCCATGTGAATATCTGGGTTCGAAAGCACCAAGCTTAAAGCCTCCCTCTTACTGACTTCAGTGAAGGAAATGGTGCAAGATTACTGAGTTGCAAGAATTCATTATTTAGTCACAAAAGGATTTAGGAATATGAAATGATTTAGTGTCTCAGAAATCATGAGGGTAGACTGGAGTATGTGTTCTGGACAAATAGGATTAAAGATATAATGGCAAAAACAGAACTGCAGAAAGAAGTCTGTATCTGCTGGATAGATTATTATTATTAGTTACTGGACATTTTCAGCAACAATTTGGCTAAAATGTATTGAACTCTTCCTAATGCATTGTGATAGTAATACCCTCGTAATGCTCACCAGGAAAAAGGACCTGCAAACTATTAAGTTTCCAAAAAGTTCTAGCCTCATGCAGGATGACGACTTCAGTTTTTAAGTTTTTGCTGCACACCAATCTTCTCTATATTGCCTACTGTACTAAAACATCACATGCCACCCACCTGCTCCTCTGCTTTTATAATGAGGTGCAAAGTCTGTTCCAGATTGATTTCGGCAAAGTCTTGTCACTGATAACATCAGAAATTATGGTCTCTACCATATAATTAATATCTACCTGAACAGAAGTAAGGTGTAGACTACTTGTTAAAATCCCAGCTCTAAACCAAGAAAAACACGTATAATTAATTTCACAGAAAGAAAGCACGTTCTACTAAAATCAAGTGCCCTCTCATCAGTCACAGTGAATGTTCTCTTACTTATGGTCTGCATATGACTTAGTTTAATTAATCCTCTTTACTAAAGCTTTTATTCTCCTAATTTATACAATCTCAACATAGATAAAGTGTTGGAAGCTTTGACTTTACTGTGTTTAATGACTAGTCCCTTTGAAGGTTGGATGGGGCTCTGTTTGAATTACAGCCTTTGTGTATGTTAGAACCTTAGCTTACAGTGAGTTATGGGGTACAGTCTATTCCAATAATGAACCAAACCACGCTGTTTCAAAGAGACTGCAAAACTAAAGTTACACAAATTACAGTCCCAGTGATTTGGGGTTTAGTCACGTTGTTCAGCATAAATGGAAAGAGAACTCCAAACCCCACAAAGGAGAGCTTTCAAATTTCAGTCAGACAAATCATAAAGCTCTATAGATTAAGAACACTGGAAGAAGTCTGTATTAAATATTTACATTTTGAAAGCATCATGATGTACCTGATTTCTGTGAGTCTGAAAAATGGATCAAATATAAGGATCTCGGTGTTATATCTGCTCTTAAACTACATGGGAGGAGACAGGCACAGGATTCTCAGGGAGGCTGAGATATCTGCCTAGAGCTTCTGCAGTAGAAACTCTTCTTTACAAATAAATAAATTAGAATTATTTTTTTCAATAGTTTTTAAGGACATTGAGAACCTTTACAATTTCACCAGTTATTTCTTGTGCCATATTTAGAAGCTGTATTTAAAAGCTAATCTAGTTTAAAACTAAACAATTGCTGAAAAAGTGACAGGGAATCCAGTTTTTCCCCAGACAAAGCCTTCCAATAATAAACTACAATCAAAATAAACCATGATTCAGTCAGTTCCCCTGATTTAAAATATGTACTTCAACAATTATTGGCATTAACAAAACCTAATACTCGAGATGGATTGATACTGATGCCTTTGAATCAACACTAACAGCTTACACCTCCTTCACCAGCCAACCTGTGTGCAGGAATGTTCTACAGAATGTGCAGGAATTGTAATGTGCAGGAATGTTATACTTCTGATAGCTCTACTCCCTTTCAAATTCTGCTTATTTAAGCATAACTGTTGGTGAAACCAGACCTGGCTCTGTCATTTCCCTGGGAAAGAAGCTGTTACAATTCATTGTCACAAAATGACTCCAACAAATTTCTTGATGCTGCTCTGAGAAAGGAAGCTTAAACCACAAGTGAAACATCCATATACAAAACCACATCATTGTCTAGAAAAGCAGAATGGATACAGCCGGAGGAAATAAAAACCAAAAAAAAACAGGCAGGAGGGGGAGGGATATTCCTAATATGTCAGAATCTGACCCCAAAGGAAGGAGCTTCTTTTTACTGTGAGAGTCATTGTGGAGGTAGGTCAGGGCATGGTACTTCACTTACTTCACTCCTTTCTCTCTCCCTACACTTCACAAAGGCAAATCCAGAACTCTGGGTGTGAGGAAAGCAGTGCACCAGGAGGAGAACATCGTGTTACTCAGATGACATGGAAGCAGTTATCCAGCAGCATCCCTTCCTTCACTTTAGGGCTGCATCTGGTACTGCCATTCTTCTCAGGTCTATTTATAGCGTTCTCTTGACCTTTCATATCTCTGAATAAAAGCTAATTATTTTTAACTGTTTTAAAATCAGAGGGACAATTTTCATTGCAATGGTGCCTCCTGAAATCAAAAGCAACTTTGCTGGAGGTACGCGAAGTCCATGTAGGAAAAACAGTGAAAATACAGCTCCATAACACTTTGATATCCTCACACTCCATGATAAGGAAGAAAGTAATATATAACTCATATCCCACAAAACAAACCAAAAAACCCACAAAACTGCAAACAAACAAAACAATAAAAAAGTCCCAACCCTGAAAATGCATTTAAAATGAAAAATCATTAAAAACTTTTCCTGTAAACTGCAGATGAACAGTATTTTAAAATCCCTGCTCCTTGATATAATGAATAGTAGATTCTGTAACTTATAATCCCAACAGAAGATGTAATAAACAAAATAGAAATAAAAATAAATTTCTCCTGATATTTTACTTCCTTCTTTTAAAAGCACTGATAAATTCTGAGTTCTGTGCAGGATGTGTATCAGCAGAAACAAGTAGTTTGAGAAGATAAAAGCTGCTCAAGTGCTGATTGTGTTGGCCTTACACAGAAGACACTGAGTGATGCGAATGCTATGATCAATTTGACAGTTTGCAGACATATTGAGCAGTAGCAAGACTGAATTAGAATTTTAAAATATCTCACTGGAAACTGTAGCTATGGCATTTACTGTGCAGTGAGCCAATCTAAAGATGAACCGGTGAAAATCAAGACAAACAATGCTGTAGAGGCTGGCTGACAACACACCAGCTACAGAAACAATGTAAGGAGAAGGAGAAATGGGGAAAGAGAGCTGGATTTTGCTTATTCAGTACAGCAAATCCGTCTTTCAGCATCATGAAAAATTACCATTTTGAGCACCTGTGCTTTTCATAATTAACATGCAAATAATTATGAACAGAGTACAGGAAGTTAAGAGCACTAAAAGAACAATTCTCAGTCTGTACTGTATGAGGATTATTGATATAGGCAGGTCCTTCTGTGGATTCAAACCCACACCAGACTGGGACAAGGGAATGACACTCATAACCTCTGCAGGTCTCTTTCAGTATCAGTGTTTTACGACTTCAGAATTTGTTTGTCTGACCCAGAGATTTAAATTCCCACCAGGTTAGAGCAGCAGCACCTGGATCACTCCCTTTTTTCATTACCCACCTCTGCCATGAAGCCTAGAAGAAATGAGCTAACATGTAACTCAGCTAAATGGTTGATTTCTCTACTTAAACTAGCAAAAATGTGTGATCCATGCATGTGTGTACTCTACACATGCAATGGTCAACTGTTTTGGATATTTTTACGTTTCTCCACTTCTCTTTTGGCAACTTCAACCTTAAGAGTGTAGAAGCCAGACACTTGACCACCAGCCTCATGCAGCATTAAGCAGAAAAAAAAGCTGGTCCTCTCCAAGTCCTCCCAGTAATTAGTAGTGGTGATCAGTGGCAGAGTCCTGAACAACTCCGGTACCAAGACAGAGTTGTTCTAATGTCGCATGTCTAGGACAAGCCTTGTGTGGACTGACTGCCACAAGAAGGGAACTCTGGGGATGAATGCTGAATCTGTAAGTAATAATTGATGATCCCTGGTAAGACTTATCAGGACAGGCTGACTCATGCATGAGGTGAAGATCCTTTTATAATCACAGAAAGTATGTAATAAACGCTCAGATTGTTTTCTTGCTGTGCACTTGAAACTTCTGGAAGCAATAAATTCTATTTTTTCCATCACATCTAGAACTGTCTAGATAAAATGTGTGCAATTAATAAGATGTCAGATGTATGCTACTAGGCAAAAATATTTTTTATTTTATTCCTATATCATATATACACATATAGATATATCAGTCTATTACATGTCTACAATCTATATCAATCTAAATGATAGATAACTACTCATATATTGTTAATTTGTGTCCTCAGTGTGTTGTTCAGTTTCGCTCTTTGAAAACAGTGTGTACACTGTTGCCATGAAATGAGATTTTCATATCTATATGCACATCAGGACTCAACCAGGTAATAGGCTGTACACTGTATTGCTCCTGTACAGACAGACGTTTATTGTCCATTTTAAGTGTTTTGAGGGAAAGGGATATAATTTTCTTTGAATTTTCCTCATTCTGCACTCTTGGACATATTTCAGCTTCTTGCTTATTCCTGCTAATTGCAGCTAATGAAGCTGTGATTCTCAGGCATGGTGTTTCCTAATCAGGAGGCATTATCGCCACTGGATCCTTTGGCCATGGCCTCAGAAACCAGCACACCTTTAAGCTGGGTTTGCTCAGGTTGTTAAGGGAATGATATGTCAGGGTTGTTTGACTCATTGACCCAAAGAGCACTGACCTGTTGGAGCAAGTGCAGCGGAGGGCTACGAAGATGCTCAGAGGGCTGGAGCACCTCTCCTATGAAGACAGGCTGAGAGAGGTGGGACTCTTCAGCCTGAACAGGAGAAGGTTCCAAGGAGAGTTCACAGTACCTTCCAGCACGTAAAGGGCCTACGAGAGAGATTGGAGAGGGACCTTTGACAAGGGCATGTCGGGATAGGACAAGGGGGAATGGCCTTAAGCTGAAAGAGAGAAGGTGTAGATCAGATATTAGTAAAAAATTCTTTACAGTGAGGGTGGTGAGAACACTGGAACAGGTTGCCCAGAGAAACTGTGGATGCACCATCCCTGCAAGTGTTCAAGGCCAGGTTGGATGGGGCTATGAGCAACCTGCTCTAGTGGAAGGTGTCCCTGCCCACGGCAGGGGGGTTGGAACAAGATGACCTTTACTGTCCCTTCCAACTCAAACCATTCTATGGTTCAATGATTTCTATGAAAAGATACTCAGGACATCCCTTTGGGGAGGACAGAAGTATCATTTAAGTCCCTGGCTGACAAAAAAAACCCCTTCCCTGCCCTTCCCCAGGGCTTTCTTAGAATCAATTATGTCGAGGGAACATCAGTGTCAGCTTTCTCACTCCGGCCCTGCCCTCAGAGACACCTGCACAGGCTCTACTTCATGACAGCCTAGGCCTCTTGGTGAAAATTTCCTAAAAACATACCAACTATGAAAAAAGTGCCAAGATGTTATCACCACAAACTGCCTTAGAACTGAAAGGCATTGTGTGCTTTCACCAGTCCACTCAGCAATCCAATACATGAGGATTTAAATCCAGACACAGTTTGTGATACATTAATCCTGTCTGAATTACTTAGACACGGATAAATTCTAAATTAATTAGAACCTTTCAGGAAAGAGACAGGAGCACTACTGTAAACAGATTGAATACAAAAGCTCCTGATCAACACACAACTGCAAATAAAGAGGCAAACAAAGTGTTAGGATTATGGGAGAAGGAGCAGAAAAGATTTCTTGAGATCCTCAGACTTATTTTCTGTAATGGACTAATATAGAAGAGAAAAAAATTTTAGCATGCCATTTTATTCCAGTCATTAGTATTTCTTCTGCTCAAAAAGTGCATTTAGTTATGGGTATCTTAGTTTCCTCCATTATCTTTGAAAATAAGTGCTTCAGCAAGATGTCAACAAGAAGACATATGATAGACATATATAAAATAACAGTATAGCCACAGTTCCTCAAGGTCTGGTATACCTTCACTCAGTGAAGTAGTGAAGGTGAAAGGCAGAAATATTTAAAATATAAAAATTGTCAGTTAACCTCTGAAATTCACTGGCATCGTTAAAAGCAAAACTTGAATGTTTATATAAACAGATGAACACATGATTTATATAAGCAGGATTAAAAAAAAAAAAAAGCAACCCTGGGTGGATTTCTCACTGACAGCCATTACAAAAATGCCTCTCCCACAGGAAGGTCACTGTGTGATGATTCAGAAAAGAGTTTCTCAAATCTCACTCTGGAACAGGCCAATGTCAGACCTGGGATATCTGACTAGACACACAATATTTTGACATACCTGGTAATTCTTTCTGAATTATATACATCATTGTTCACTAAACTGATGGTTCATTTAGGTTAGGGCATTAGTTATCTTCAGCAGCCCAGCAGAAGATAAAAGAAGCATCATCCACTTTATCTGGTTTTACCCATTATCAAGCAGTAAGAGGCCCAGAGCTGCATCGGTCTGTTAAGGTGATTATATGATCAAACTGCTTGCAAGACCAGGGCACAGGATTCATTGATGAGGCAGGACCCTTCTGGTCCTAAATTACTAAATGCAAAGCGTTTCAGGATTTTTACCTGAGGACCACGACTGCCATTCGAGACACTCAGCATCGGTTACGGCTGCATCTCAATCAGTGTGGTTCTGCATGCAAGGCACAGACACGGAAAGAACTCTACAGCTTTACATCTGAGCCCACAAAAAGTGACGCAGTGATGCTTGACAGAGTTTGAGCCACTGGCAAGACATCTGTGCTTATTAAAAGCAAGAATATGAAATTCATATTAATTTTTTTGATCAGAATTTGAATTTCATATTAGTTATGTTTGTTCAGATTTAGAAGCATCTGTCATCCAAACCCACCAATCAATATTTTATTCATCACAAACCATTTAAGTCCATTGAGAAACAAGCTGAAGTAACAGCACAGAATTTAAAAGTATTGCAATTAAAAATATAGCTCAGCATTTTCAGTCCAAATTTATGGTCTTCTGAGGGCTTTTGTTGTTGTTTCTCCATTAAGCTCGTATCCAAAGGTAAACTGCTTTTGTTGGTTCAATTTCCTTATGGCGATCAGTTTATTTTTATCTATTTATAGTTAAAAATACAGAGAAGGTGTTACCAGGAGTAAGAAGGAAGAAGGTAAAAAAGCAAGAGAACATGCCTAGTCTCAGCCTGGCCAACCACCATACAAGTGAACACGATGCTGCAATGGAAGGGATTTCCTGCAGGGTAAGGCAGCATTGCAATATAGAGAAGAACATTTCAATTCTCCTTAACTGCTGAATAAGCCTTTTGCCACTGAGGAATTACTGAAAACATAATTGTCAGGCTCCTTCCACTGAATCTTTCTTCTATTTCCCACCTTATCACAGAAATTTCTATCTTTGAATACTGAAATTGTATGAAGAGTAAAGTAACTTATGCTGCTGCCTTTGAATTACAGACAATTTGTAGCTATGCTGATTGCCACAGAATTTGATAATTTGAATTACCATGTAGAAAACCTTAAATAATAATTGCTTTTGTTTTGCAATTGTATTCTTCACTTAGTTAATTTTCATTGGTCGCATGCATTATTATTTTCTCTTTACTGACAGAAATAAATTAAGACCTTATTTTGAGTAATGCACTATTATTTGGACTATTCAGGGTATTAGAGTCAGACTCCTATGAATAGCACCTGTCTTATTTATTAAATGTCTGCTTCTGTGTAACTTCTGTCAAACTGAATTAGGATTAAAAATTCTGATTCATTCCAAATGCATAACACGGCATTTGAAGTTATTTTATGATAAGTAAAAATCTTCAGTCTGCTGTATACCTGAAGAAAAATGTCAACTCACATTTTCTTTACAAAATTTTCTGATTGATAAGGAAGTCTTTACGAATCTAAAATTAGCAAACTAATCTGATTGTCTTTTATTCCTATTGTCTGCAAGTGTTTAATTAGTAAATCTGATCATCCTACCAACAGTTTGAGAAAAACCAATTTTTTTGCTCTTTCAGTAGAGGTCAGTTTCTCAGCTTGGAGTTAAATAATTATTGAACTGAACTATTTGAAAAGGCCAGAATAAGGCAGCATTTTTTTTGTGTCTGCAGAAAGAACCAAAACCTGTATTCTAGCCTCAGTAACCTATGGTTTCAAACTCTTACTCAGTGACTGCAGTATTTTGACTACTGGAAATAGACAATATAATAAACTTTTAAGACATAAAAATAACTAAAAAGTAAGTAAAAGTAATTTTTACTAATTTCAGAGCTTAGTATATACTCCTGTATTAAAGGTGTTTTTTAAGATGTATTTTCAGAAGAAAATACCTTTAATTTCAACTTTTAAAATAATTTTAAATTACTTGAGTTTGATTCTACTTTCTCATTACAAGCAAGCTTGATAAATAATTAATGGCATTGGAATGGATTGCACAGGGAGGCGGCGGAGTCACTGTCCCTGGAGGTGTTTAAGGAAAGACTGGATGTGGCACTTAGTGCCATGGTCTAGTTGACAGGGTGGTGTTGGGTCAAAGGTTGGACTCGATGAGCTCAGAGGTCTTTTCCAACCTAATTGATTCTGTGATTCTGTAATTCATGAGAATTGTTGTTTCATTATCACACAGGCCAAGAAGGAAGAAGAAAACAAGCCAAGTCACCTAAAATACACACATAGTTTATGTACTAACATTTAGGTTGGTACTGTTCTTATGGTTTTCCTTCTTCAGAATTAAGTTGAAATTCAGGGTAATATATTAACAGTGACAGAAAACTGAAGTTTTCTAATAAAACAGCAAAACGAGATAAACCCTTGGCTTGATTTCAGAAATAAACCCAGCCTGCACTTGTTCTTGTTTTCAAGGGGAGGAGGAGGGATCCTTAGTGTTGCTGTGCAGACCTGTGCTTACCTACAATGAAAACACTAAATCTGACACAGGGGACTGGACACAGCAGACACCAGGTAGAAGAAATATCCCTCAGTGTCGACACAGGAGGCATTTATGGGATTTGGCTTTCCCTGGAGTGACATTAGAGGCTGCGTTCTCCTCCAGAACCGCTGCACGATGATCCCAAGGACACAGGACACAAGCATTCAAGCGGATGTCAGCCCCAGAGGAGTGGTCCCACCTGAAAATCTGTTAAGATCTCTTTGGCAGGGGTACATCCACTGTGTCTCTCTGAAAGCGTAGTTATTGTTATCAAGAGAATTTCATCTTGCAGCACTTTGTACACCGCTGACTGCCTGCCCCCTTGCACCACAGGCTGTGCTGAGCTTAGCAAGCTCTTTGTTCTGCCACTGGGTTATTCTGCCACCAGGAAAGCTTGCAGGTTTCTCACAGTAAAGGACAATAAACATGATCATATTCCTGGGGCCTCAGAATGTACCTTGTTGGATCTTTTGAGAGTCTGAAGCAGCAAGACATTTCCACCTGGGATGACAGCAGGGAGTGGGCCAAAACAATAACTAGATGGGAAAAAAGAGATACTGTATAAAAGGCCAAGGTACCGTTCAGAACTGGGTTCAGCAAAGACAGATTGCAACACAACATAGTGCTTATAAATAAAAGAAAAAAAAATAATATTGAGGTAGGAGCTGTCCAGAAAAGGAAAAAAGGAGCAAATTTCAAGGTGTTCAACAGCAGCAAGCATCAAGGCACACTTGCCGTATGGGCCTTTATGTAGTGCAGGAAGTACCTTCCAAGTGCTGCACAAACTCTCAAATGTACAAGAGCCTTTGGTGTGCCTTTTATTCATGCTGGAGACCTTCACGGTGCTGAGGGCAATTAATGGTTTCAGTCCTCATTATTAGGGATCGAGGCATATTTGGTACATACCCAGAGTGGATCTTCTGGTTTAGTTTATTCTGAAAGCGATCCACCTCAGCCAAACTGCAACCACTCTGTGACATACAGAAACGCGCAAGAAATTTTGACAACTGGGAGATCTGCTTCAAAAATACTGTACTTCTTCAAAGTGGGTTGACAGTGAATCCACTAAATGACACATTGCTCAACCTGGATCTTCCTTCCACCCAGACCTTCATGCTGGTCCTGCCACATGGCAGGATGTCATGGCACAGGAGGAGGAACATTGTTTCATGTACAACACCACACAAAGGCTTAACTCCTAATTTCATCCACTGTGAGATGGGAGCCCTTCACATCAAGGCTGGATGTGTCTCTTTCAGAAGAGGTAACATTCATTCTGACATTTCCTGAACTGATCTTTCAGAAGCCATTCATAATATTTGTGTGTGTAATTAAACACATCTGCACAATTCCACAGGAGCATGGGGATGCTGATCTAAAGAAAATCCTCTTTTCCTACATATGGTAGATGGGGGAATACACAGAAGCAATAAGCCAATATCGATCTGCACAACAAGCAGCATTGCTGCAGGATGGAAACCAAAGACACAAAATACAGGCTCCACTTATAATAAGGTTCCATTTACAACTATTTTATAAAGGTTATTTATAAATAACCATAACATGTTACAAAGATGGTATAGATTTCTATATATAAGATTTACATATTACAGCTGACAAGATCATTAGAAGATTTAATAGCTACTTAAAGGCAATGATCATAAACAACCTACTGAATTGTAATTGCTGATTTGCCTTCTACTCAACTATCTCTGAAGACTTTTATTAACCCTCTGTATGATCCTCGCTATAAGTCAGGATTGCAACATGGATTTCTGGGGTTTTTTTGCATCCTATCCACTTGACGATTTCCATAGGCTAAAAACCCTATTTTAGACAGTAAGTAGGTGTTATCAGAACACTGCGTTACACTATTGGAAAAAAACCCAAAGTTTATTGCAGTTCTTCTCAATAATTTGAAGCTCTCTGCCACTGGGGAGGACAACGCTGCTTACAGAAAGCACATTTCGAAGCAGTTTAAAATTAGTTCCTTCTTTCTGCTATTATCGTTTACTGGCACTCTTTCCTTTCTCTTTTCCTTTCTCTATGTTCCCCTTGGGATAGATGGAGTGAGTAACAGTGAATAAAACGATACAATTAAATTAAATGCAGCAAGCTTTGGCAAGCACAGTTCCCGATCCTGCAAGATGCCAAGTACTCTCAAGTCAAGATAAGGTACTTAGAGCTCTACTCTGAACGAAAGAAGCACAAAAGACTAAGCACGGAACTCATGAATATGGAACAGGCACCAAAGAAGGGCATCTCCTGCCTTACCTACAGGACTTCTACTGAATCACTGAAACGGTCAATTACCCAGGTCATCACTGCAATATCAATTTCCATTTTTGACTCCCACAGTCCTGTGAAAATCAATGGCTACACCATTGGTGCATACTGGCTTTCACATACTTTGACGGTCCCGTTTCCCAAAACTGTTGAAGCCAGTAATTGATATTGCAGTATGTTCTTTACAGATTTTTTAATAACAAAACATGTTTTTAATGAGCCCAGTCATACCCCATTGTTTTATTTATTTTTTCATAAAGCCACTTAACGATAAGGAAGTGACTGAGGATAACTCCATGGGCCACATTCAAAGCAATGCCTGTTTTTCCCATTAGTTAATCAGCCAATGGAAGACAGAGGAATTGCAAGCCAACACATGGAGTGGTTGGTTAGCAGCACACAGCTGCATAGACATATTCTGCGTCAAAGCTTAGAGCAGTTCTCATGTCTGACTGCATAGGGAAATTAAATGTATTGGACTCTTTTAGAATCAATTTAAAAGCCCTAAACTCATCAAAAATCTTGAGTCTTCTGGCAAGTTTCACTGCAATTAGTTAGACCACTTGTAAAAAAACAGGAGTAAGGAGTTATCCTTGTAGAGTGTCGAGGGCACTAAGGTTACTATCTGTTCTCAAATCCAATTTTTATCAATACAAATTTCAATCAACTGAAGGACAGGCATGTTGTCCTGGGTTTAGCTAGGGCAGAGTTAATTACTTCTCAATAGCTGTTACAGTGCTGTGTTTTGGATTTGGAATGAGAATGGGGTTGAAAACTGATGTTTTTGGTGTTTTGCTAAGTTATGTTTATCCTAAGTCAAGGACTTCTTCCTTTTCTCATGCTCTGCTAGTGAGGAGGTACATAAAAGAAACTGGGAGGGACCGTAGCTGGGACAGGTGACCTGAACTGACCAAAGGGATATTCCACACCTTGGAACATCATGCCTGGTATAAACTGGGGGCACTCACCCGGAAACACGGCTGATCTGGGTTCGGGAAGGAGGATCTGATATTGGTCAGTGCGCGGTGAGCATTGTGCATCGCTTGGTTTTCCCTTTTTAATATAATTATTATCATTATTATTTGCCATTATTACTGTGTTTTACTTTATTTTCAATTATTAAACTGTTTTTATCTGAACCTACAAGTTTTACTTTGATTCACCTCCCTGTTCCACTGGGGTGGAGAGCAGAGAGAGGGGCTGAGCGAGTGGCTGTGTGATGCCTAATTTCCATCTGGGCTTAAACTATGACACATGTAAAGGTACCAGAATCAAAAGCTTAAGGAAAAAAATGTATTCAGCCTTTTCTACGCTACAAGTCAATCCATTAGTTCCACATAACTTTATGAAAACTACAAAATCCTTAAAAATCCAGAAACTTGAAAGGCTTATTTGAAAATCATCAGACCAAAGAAAATGTATTCAGGAATCAGAATTCTCCATACTGCAGTTAAATGGACTCATGACTCCAGAATTCAGTTTGAGATCTGTATAGTTCAACTGATCTTTCTGCCTCTCTTGATCACATAAAAATTACTACTAACAAAAGTCCAACTGAATTTTACAAAAGTATGTGCACAGATATTTCTTTTACAGCCAACATAACAATAAACTACATTATCAAAAATGTGTTTCAACAAAAAAGGAAAGATGATAGATTATGCTTTAGAATAGTCTCTCTTTATGTAGCTATTTGTCAGGTGTCACCATGCACAGCAGTTATAGTCTACAACAGAATGAACCAACCAAAAAAAAGCCTTAATCAATAGGACTGTTGTCTTTGATAAAGACATCAGGTTACTGCTGGCCATCTATTATCTATTTTGTGTGCAGAATTATGCTGTAGATCAGCTTTCCCAGGATTATCACAGGTCAATAATTGCTTGTCATAAAATTTGCTAGTGAAAGAGACCTTTTCTCAACTATGTATTTAGTCAAGATATTCAAATTACAGCCTATTAATTTCAGAAGGATTTAAATTCCTCTTCTGAAACTACACTGTAATGCTGACAATCATACAAACAGTGTTACCACAGACAGCAATGTAGCTGCACATAAAGGCAGAAGCTGCATCGTGAGGTATCTTCCTAGACTTTAGGCCTTGTTGTTGGCTTTCCTCCCTTGCACACACTTTAATCCAGTTTCAAACAACAGAGCTGAGAACAGCATTGTTTGCACCAGAAACATGCTATACCTGGGTGAGCTCTAAATTCTGGGTATAATGAACTTTCACACAACAATCCATTAAAAGTTCATCACATCTGTATAAATACCAAGGCTCTGTTGTACTTGCCAGGGCTCCTGAGCCCACTGGAGTGCACAGGTATGGTGAGACACCAAAATCCAGTGACTTGCTAGAGGCCACAAAGATAATGAAGAAGAAAAAAACCTAATCTCCTGTCATCAAGTCTTGTGATTTATCTACAAGACCAGCATTACCTTTCTACTTGCATATAATTACAGATTACTTACAGATCACATCCTGGAACTTCACAAGGAACAATGAGTCAAGGAGGGGCAGTAACAAGGTAAAATTCAAACCTTTCTTCTTTTTCCTTTTTTTTTTTTTTATGAAAAGGTGAATTCTGACAAATAATTGCTGGGAAGAAATATTTTTAAAAGCTTCAGCCCCATCCTGAGTTGTCTCAGACACAGGCTTCTCAGTTTGGGAAGGGTAAGGAAATCAGCAAACAAGGTTCACACTTCCCTTATCCACTGGTCAGAAATTAGCTTGGCAAGTGTTGTGGGAGCAAAGGGGGGCTACTCAGGCATTTCACACTGCTGAAGCACCACATCGTGTCCTGGTGGTGCCCACAGTTACACAGACCAGGAGAAAGCAGTGACACAGTGCTCTTCCACGAGGGAGTTGATCTGCCCCTGGCCATGGAGTGGTTGTATGTGTGGTTGCTCTGCTGTTGCCTCATGGGGGGCAACACAACTAGAACTGTTCACTGGCTTCTGAACTCTTCATTTCAACAGTTGTTCCAGCTGCCTTTATAAGAAGCTGCAGGGACACAGCATGATCAGACATTTCCTTCCATTCTGGAAACGGAAAGAAAGGAAGCTGCAGTGCTGCCAAAAACAATGCTAGTGGCAGCAAAGTGGCTACAAGAGAATCTCAACAGACTATGGCAGCAGTCCACATCAGTTATTTTTCTTAATTATGGCTCATAAATCCTGTGAGCACTTGACACCAACATTAATTGGAAGTCAAGGGTTCACAGTACCCTCCAGGAATTAACACTACAAAATCCACAGAAAGTCTTCCAGCAAGTCACATAAGGATTTCAGACCCTGTGGTTTCGTTTTTATTTTGGGAGGAGGGAAGAGAAGGGAGCCAAGGTACAAGCAGAGTCTTACGAGCAAATACAGATTCTTCTCCCCTGCCTTGCCCCATTAGCTGTAACGAGACTCTTCAGCCTTTCTCTTCCAGATTACTCTAATTCAATCCCAGTTTCCAGTCACCATTGCTAACACTTCCATTTACAATATGAGTTTATTTAAGTCTCTCTCTGGGAGCAGTACAGCATTGAGGGCTTTCATTTTCTCTCTGTGTTACACAACAAATGTAATCTGACAGAAATTCCAGCTATAACATTTTGCATTTTTACAGTACTGTTCACTTTCAGGTGGTTTTACAAAAAACAGCACTTAGAGGCTTACCCAATATGAGGTCCTGACGGACTTTGCCAGCATCATGATCAGCCTCTTTGCACTCTGGGTGTCCTCGCGCCCACCCACAAAAACCATGAACTGCATGTATGCTAAACAGCTAGTTAAAATTCACTTCCTGAGCCAAAAGGTTTGCAGTCTAAATAGGGAAAGAATGAGAGAGGAAAACAAACCAGTGGCTTACACATTATCAAGGCAGCAGCATGGTCAAGTCCAGAAGCCAGCTCAGTCTTGCACGTTGCATCATGCTGCTATTCTGGCATTACCTGAGATCTGTGCCACTTCTAAGGATCAACACACCCATGGAAATCAAGAGGAAAGCTGACTCAAGGACTAACCTAGGATCTAAAACATCTTCCAGGAAAATACACGGAATAACTTCCAAATCTCACACTTCTTTCCGATCTCCATGTTACATCTCTCCTACATTTCAGATGGATGTCATCTCTGGAGGTGAAGACTTATTATAGAATGGGATAATTACAGAATAGTAATATAGGTGGAAAAAACCTCTGAAGATCAACAAGCTCAACGTCCCCCTCAAAACATGGTTAGTTTCAAAATAAAACTGGGTTGCTCAAGGACTTAACAAATTAAAATATCCGCAAGAATGGAGAATCCACAACCTCTCTGGGAAATCTATACCAGTATTTAAGCACCCTCCCCTCCCTGTGAAATAAAACTACTTCATATCTCAGAAATTCTCCTAATGCCTTTGAATTTCTATGGAGCAACTTGAGCCCATTGCATCTGGCCCTTCTGCTGTGCATTTCTGGTTCCATCCTCTCTCTGTCTCTCCTAGAGGTAGTGAAAAACTGCAGTTAGATCCTCCCTTAGCCTTAATTTGTCCACCGTAAATGAGCACAGCTCTCTCAACTTTTCTTTGTGCTGCCTTAACTTTTCTTAATTTTCCAATGCTGCAGTTCCCTAATATCTTACTCCTTGCTGGACTCGCTCCAGTTTTTCCCCCTGTCTCTTGAACAGTAGGTCAAAACTGAACACAGTTCTCTACATGAGGTCTTGTAAGTAATGAAAAGAGGGGAATCACCACTTGACCTGCTGGCTACAGTCTTGCCAAGGCTGCCCAGGATGCAGTTGGCTTCCCTTGCTCTGAGCATGTTCCCGCTGGCTCACGATCACCTCACTGCCCACTAGGACCCCCCAGGTCTTTCTGCAGAGCTGCTTTCTATCCAGTTGGCTCCCAGCCCACACTGCTCTGTCTTGGCAGAACACTGCATTTGTATTGTGAACGTTATGAGGGCTCAACCAGCCCATTCCTCCCATTTGTTGAGGTCCCTCTGTATGGCAGCTCTGCTCCAATCTATCATATCAACTGCTGTCCTCCCACACAGACAACTTTGCATTATTCATGAACTTGCTGAGCGTGTTGCCCCTTCCTGCTGATGCATTGGACCAGGCTGCCCAGGGAAGTGGTTAACCCACCATCCCTGGAGATACTTAAAAAACATGTAGAAGAGATGCTTAGGGCCATGGTTTAGTGGTCGACTTGGCAGTGCTGGGTTAGCTGTGGGACATGATGATCTTACAGGTCTTCTCCAAGCCAAACAATTCTGTAACTGTACGATTCTGTGGGGGTGCTGAACAGTCTCAGCCCCAATACTGATCGCCGAGAAAGATCACTTGTAGTTACCTGTCAGTTCTATTCCAAACCACAGAGGAGTCTCCTTGAGCAAAAAGTCCAATTTTTCAACTACTACCCAATTATGTGTCACCAGTTTAGCTACAAAGGTGGTATGGGAGATCATGTCAGAAGCCTTGCCAAGGTAAACAACATTCACAGCTATTCCTTCAACCACAGAGCATTCATTTAATTTCATTCTAGAAGGTAATGAATTGTCGTGGTAAATCAGAGATGTTCTCAATTATCTTCTCGCTCTTCAAATGTCTGAGAAGTAGATTCCAACATGACTTGCTCCATAATCTCTTCAGGCACTGAGATGCTACCAAGCCTGCAGTTCACACAGTTCTCCTTCTGGCATATTTGTAGAACCTCATTCATTTAATAAACTTGTGGAAGGATTGATGAGAGGCAAAATTGGAGCAATTAGAATAAAAACCAGCACTGTAGAACTTGAAACTACAAAATCCTTGGAATGTTTCCTGTGTCTGGTTTGGCAGCAGAGGGAGGAAGAATTCTGAGTATCCTGAGCTGACACCCGCTGTGCCAGTTGTCCATGTGGAATGCTCCGTGAAGCCAAAGTACACAATTATTGAAACAGAATTATTAGCTGCCAGATCTTTTCCACAGTGTCATACAGGTGAATACTGTAATCAAGCATGTATCTGACTAGAGCAGAAACAAGACAAAAAATATTTCTGTTTCTTCAACTCCTCTTGTAGACTTAAAGATGCTTCTCTAAAATCTCACTCATGTTCATAAAAGATGTCAGGAAACATATTTAAAATTGTAGAAAGGAAACTGGGTACTGGATTCTTATCTCAGAGGATGCCTTTTTTTTTTTTTTTACTTTGAGACATCCAACTCTTGTTAAACAGTAGAGTTTAAACAGTAGTTAAACACTTTAGTATGTATTAGACTGAGCCATTGGTTGCACTGAGCACAAGACTAATATGAAGGAAGAGCAGAAACCAGCATATTTCAATCTGATGCTGTTTGTTCTGATAGGACCAGAATAAAAAAACCCTTTCCTCTACAAAATGACCTGGAATTCAAAGTTAACAACTATTTAACAATCAAAACCATCTGTATTACTTTGAGGACACTTAAGCACACTTTAGAGACAGGGAAAAACTGGAAAACACTACAGTATTCAGCTCAATAAATTAAAGATGTTTGTTTTAGCATAAACAAAACTTCGGTGAAATACTTCCTGGAAAATGTGAAGTGCACATGAAACCCTCTTCCAGGCTCAAACTACACTTAAAGCTGCATACATGTCTGCCTCTCTGTGCAACATTCCTGTCTCAGAATCCACACAGCATCTGCCACCTTTGGTTTCTTTCTGATAGATCTCTACTATGCATTTGAGTCACCTTTAGTTTATGAGCCATCTTTTCTCTTAGACCCCTTGCAGGGGTATTATTTAAAGAATCAAAAAATCAGAAATGGATGGCCAGGGAATGACTGCTCCTTTCACAGGCATTAGTCTAATCTAGACCATTTTCAAAAAAGATTCAGTAACATACAAAATGAGTCACAATCTAGTACAGAGCATGACATTTAAAATAACATGGGTTACCCAGAAGCCAAGTATTATTGACTTTTCATGACATTTGTTCTTTCCAATGCCCAAGTTGATTTACACAGTGGGGCTTAGTAATTTTTTTAATGTAGTACCCTTTCTTCCCCACAAATCTCTTTGTGACTTGGATGGGCTAAATGAATTATATTTTGAAGATTATGCTTGATTATTATTACGTTCTTGCACTACATCTAATTTGGTTAACACCTGTGTACTTTGAGCTTATGAGAGTTTATATCTATATTTTTACGGTACAAAACTAAATAAAATAAAATATAAAAATATAAACTAGATTTTCAGCAGCTGACTGAAGGAGTTACTGCCCTAACACTGCCTTAGGCCGTGTCACTGCCCTAGAGCCGCATGTTGCTATGGCTTGGCTGGAAGTTACTCCCACTGCCCCAGAGCCAAGATGACAGAACATGTGAGTCCTCCTCATTTCTTCAGGACAAGGTCAAAGCTTACCTTAAACCATGTCAGCCTTGGCTGGGGCTGCAGTGGCTGATTTTGCATCACACTGCACATATACCAAGGAGAGGCTCTGCATAAGGCGTGCCAGTGTGTCTGTCCCTTCCCCACCTGCGGGACAGCAGATCTGCCCACACCTCATCAGCACCTACACAGACTCCAGCACAGATTCAAACAGTAGCTCAATAGTGCCCTTACAGGTCAAACTAAAACTCACAAAGCAGGGAGAGCAGTTCTTATGCAGAAGTTAATATTTCAAAAGCAGAATGATAATTACTTGTAAACAAACTGCCTTGAAAACAAACAAAATGATGCCTGCTACAGAAAACCAGGCTGTGTACATACCATATAGCCATTAAGATTTTTACATGTTAGTTATCACACAGTTAGCACAAGTCCCTTTCCCTTATGTGGAAAGATCCTAAAGCCCCACAGTTCATAGCTCTGCACCATGTTCAGCAATTTAAAGTAAGGCAGAAGTGTCTTGCACTCACATTACACTGGTATAGGCAACGTGAATCACAGCCCATACTGAAAAATTGCAGAAAAAATCAGCATACTTGTAATGCTACAAGTTGTTCTTCTATTTCAAAATAAGTCTGAAGTATCACTGAACAAGTGACATGGAAGTTCAGGTAATGGTTGATTTCCATGTTTGCAAGCAGCACGTATCAGGTATCAATAATTTACAGTGGCTTGTTCCTATCCCTTGCCACAGGGTGGTGCCCCCAAACCTTTCCTAGTAGAAGAATCAGGCAAACGTTTTCCCTTTCCTTCCCTGCAAAGCTGGCTGGCTGAGCTGACTTGGCCAGGACAGGGTTCAGGAGCACCTGCACAATCCAAAGCTCAGGACCCATTGCTGCCATTTCCAGGGCCTGTGGGGATGACTAATTGATGCAGATCCACCCAAATGACCCCACCCATCCAGCCACAGCACTACCACCTTCTTGTACAGGCTGTATCCGATCTGAGAATAAACACAGCGTTTTGCCTACAAGGTTGCCAACTTTTATAAATACAAATTTTGCTAAGGAAAGATTCCCAAATTAAATATGGTAACTAACATTTCTGTGAAGGAAAGCCTGCAAAATATTTAAAATGGCAACAAGGCTTTGAAAGCAATTTCACATTAAAACTCAAGTTAAGTGAAAGAAATAATAAGCTGACTAAGCTTCATCCTTCTCTGTAATGCCTGAATTGCTTTCAAGTGAGCTCTTCATGACAGCATTTGACATAATTAGGAAGTTCTGCATTTTAATTCAACATTCAGGACTTGAAAAAATATCAAAAGGTGTCTATCTGTTTATTTCATATAATTGCTAAAATTTAAATTAAAGTGGTAGAATACCAATTTAGGTCCCAGCTTGGCTGCTGCAAAAGTGCTGAGAGACTCTGCTGCCATTTAACACTCAAGAAGCAATTCCTTATGGAGATGCTGACAGTGAGCACAATGATGCGTCTGGATTTGTTGCTACATAATGCGCTAAGAGAGACCTCAATTTTTATTAAGCAGGTAGGGAATTCTGCTCACTGAATTTTTTCTATTCCATTTCCAAAATGGAACCTATACTGTCTCATTTATCTATAAAAACAAGCATTGTAACTAGACAATTCATAAATTTTATGCTGCTTTATAATTTCTTTATTTAGAAATAGGATGGGGAGAGGAACCTCAACCTTTGCCTATATCTATGTTTTTAAAATCTAGAGAGGACTGCACTTTTTAACATCACACCCGAAAGAGACATTGAACTACCTTCTCTGTTTAGCAGTATTAAAAAAAAAAATCCCCAACATGATTCTAACTAACTAAGACTAACAATCTGAAAGTCAAAGCTAATGCTGGAATCACCAAGGTGTGCTGTGTGGAAACATCTGTGACACACTGGGAGTCTGTAGACTCCCAGGTGAAACGGAGTTGAGAGCACTTTTATATTCACAGAAGAATGTAGTGACTAAGTTATGTTTCCTTTTAATATAATGTATTTCAGTCCTTTAAACAGAAGGGATGAGAAAGTCTTCCTTGCAAATATGAAGCTTTACTAGTCTCTTGTCATTCTGCTAGCAGCACTGATCTAGCAAAGGGTGAACAGAGCTGTTAAATCAGTGTGTATATATACATGTGACCTTCAGCATGGAGCGTTTTTTCCAGCAACCATGAAGTGTCTACAATGGTGACAAGTTATTTTCTGAGTAATCTTGTGTGTATATATATCACAAGATGATATAAGATTTCATGTAGTAATCTTACTCTGCTCAGTGAAGTTAGGGTGACATATGCTGCTTTGTGATATAGAACGGAGTAAAATTGAGTTTTATAATAGAAGTCCTGACAAAAATAGCAAGTGAAATACCAGTACTGCCAATGAAGATGGGGCAAACAGAGCCGCTATTATGGGCTTTGTAATATCTCAGACACAGTCCTTGATTTTTAGAATTAATTTCACTGGGAAATGGAATGTCTGACAAGACACAGAGGTGATTTTTAAGAGGACTATTGACAGAAGCGACCTCAATTTAACATATCAGCTGAAAGATAGTACCTCTCACCATGTAGCTTCTTCTAAAATCACTCTTCAGTGACAGCATCAAATACGAGTCAAAGTCCCAGGGCAATGCAACAACCACCTCATAACTTTCTGCTCCAAAAGTGAATCCACAGTGACAAAAAATAAACACTCTCTCATAACACCAGGGACTACCTTAAACACTCTGTTATAACACCAGGGACTACCTGGATAAATAGATATTCATCAAGAATCAAAGGTTATGCAAAAAAAAGCCCCTACTTCCCATCCAAAAATACGACTGTTTCCTTATCTCCCAAGAAAGAAAGCAGCATCGGACTCACTTCACAATGGCTGAAGGACCTGAGTGTTAATAGATACAGAAAGGTGAATTTTCAAGAAAGTCCTAGCAGGTAGCTCCCACTGAGCTCAGTGAAATTTGTGTAACTAGGAGTGTTCAAAAATCTCTCTAAAATTACTTGTTTAGAGCTGCAAGTTAGACACAAAGTCATAAATGCACCCCTCCCTGCCTTGAAGCTGACCATGTCTCTTTTCTATACGGGATTCAATTGGTCACACTCTGATGCAAAGAACTCGCTTCAAATGGTCCAGAAATGAAAATAAGGAGTTTAAAATTTGAGCCTTGGTTCCATGTCCCCCCTAGTAATAATTTTCATCAGTTTATGTCTGACCTCCTATTGTCTTTGCCTCACAGTCCAAGTAGCCTACATTTCTGTGCCCTTAGGCTGCTGTACTATCACTACAGGACCTCCCTCCCAAGACATGTTTCTTTTCACATTTTTAACTCCATATATAATTTCTGTCACATCAGGAGCAGGAAAACCTCCAAAAAGCAGTGTTAACATCTCAGTTCCCAGCTACTCATGTTTTAAATTAATATTTACAATGTTAATAAAAAATTCATGTTTACCATGGCAACCTGTATCATACATATGCTAGTGATGAGAGTGAAGGAATCCATTAAAAATAAATAAAAATAAGCAGGCATGGAAATGAACCATATACATTTCTGGAAACATGATACTTCCAAGGAAGGAGAAAAAAATGAATCAGCTCTATTAAAAACCAAGATTTTCATATCAATACAAGGGAGACTGGAACATGAAATGTTGTGAGTGAATTATGAATCTCCATTTTACAGGGAACTTGCTCAATTTGGGTCTCTAATGTGAAAAAATAAATAATCTCAAAATAGAAACTGGATATAAAAATCTCAGTTTGGTCTTACTTCTGTCTAAACTTTTAACTCCTCTATTCCTTTCTGACACATTTCTTTTATTAAAATAGAAGCTTTGGAGAAACTCCTATCATTTTTTGGTTGTTTTTTTTTTTGTCCCACCTGTTGGTTTGGTTTTGTTGTTTGTTTGGGTTTTTTTAATAACCACAAAATATTCTGATACAACACTAGAAGCTTATTTTAAAAACCAAAGCTTTACCCCGCCTTGATTTCTGGAAACTCTGCAGAAAATACCAAGCCTGGACACCTCATGAGTACTAAAACCAAGTTATTTCTAAAGAAGGTTTCTGCCTATCAGGTCTGAGGGAAAGCATTTTAGATGAAATATGCGCTAAGGAACAGCATCACTCCCCTGAAACCAAGAGAAGTTCATCTGATCCACTTGAAAGGCACAGATCCAAGTTCCTGTGCTCTCCTGTCTGTGTTGGCTACAACCATACAAGCAAATGCAGAGGTAACACCATTTACCTGCACATGTGTATTCAACTGAAAGGAAAAAACTCTGCTCGAGTGCAGCCCCCACCCAGAACAACACCACAATCAGAGCAGGTCACTCTCGTGCCTGGCAGAAATAACTCTGCTGATTTCAGAAAAATTACGCCAAGGATAAATTTAGCTCTGCACAATAAAAATGAGAACTTTACTGCAGCTGAACAATTGTCTGTACTCTGTCTTTCCTGAGCAGACATAAAACATCAGAGGACGAATACTCAGTATGGTTTATTATTTTTTGTAGTCATTCTTGATGCCAGTTACTGTCAAAAAAATAAATATTTTCAGAGCAGTAAAAAAAGAAATTATTCCTATGCTTCCTACTCTTCTTTAACTATAGGAAAAATATATTAAAACGTCATGAATTACTATTTTTAATATAGGATTTTTATGTGCAATGACTTGTTTCCAACCATTAATAAATCAGGCAGAAAGGCTTGGTCTCCTTGCAAAACACGGAATACATTAGGTACATTTTGTTTTTACTGATTTTCAGGGGCGTTTACAGAACACAAAGTACAGTATAAGAAGAATATATTACTTAAATATTTTCACAGGCATGTTCTTTTCACTTCAGAACTTTAGAAAAACAATAGTAGATCTTTCCAAACTGGTGTATGCTGGCTGCCACTTCTGTGTGGCACATGGGGCAGCATTTCTTGTGAAATGCAATGGAGTTGATTTTCAATATGGTCCAAGCACTAAACATTTGATTTCCCTTCCTTATTCACTTAGAAGGAACTAGTTATCCAAAGCTACAGGAGGCTTTTAAGCAGCATCCCACGCCTTTTTTAGGCCAATGGTTTGCTTTAAAAGCCTGTGTCCTGATGTTGTCTTAAGGTTCAAAGAAAGAAGAACATGCTGGTAAATATTTAGGAATTCAACATGAGACATAGGGATGTGCTCAGATGACTCAGATCCAGGTTACAGTGACCCTCACATTTCTGGCCAGCTCACAAGACAGAGCACAAAATGGAAGAGTCAAAACACAGAATATGTCCTGAAGCAACTGAGCAAACCACTGACGAGAGGCAGAGTCACAAGAAATACCGTGAAGCAGATGAGAGCAGAGCCAGGGAAAACAGACTGAAGACCAGAAGCCTGAGCCAGACAGAGGCCTCAGGATGATTCTGCAAGGCAGACTGGAAAGGGCATAAATAATCTTGCCAAAAGCCAAGCAGATACGCTAACACACGGGAGGCACAGGCGGACCCAAATGAAGTAAAGCTGCATACCGACTGCAAGACTGAGAGCAACTTTCTGGGTCTTAAATATCTTTGAGATGTTCTTCTTCTGACATGCACAGAGGAGCCTGAACACCAGCTGCAATGATACGGCTGATATACTACGTGTAGAACTGTGGCTTACAGGATTGGTGTAGACTTATTTGCTAGAACTGATGTTCGAAGTGATTCATTCAGGTGCCTAAAAATAGATATCTAAAACCATTAGTATGGGGCTGGTGGAAACAAAAGAAGACTTACTATGGCTTGTGCACTTCTGGAACAGCTGTTGGAGGCCAGGTGGGATATGTGAGGTGTCTACAACAGGACTGCACAGATTTAGCACCTGGAATACTTTGTAACTTACATGCTGGAAAAGACAAAACTGTTGTCAACCCAAATGACAGAAGTTCCACAGTGGTCTCACTGGTCAAAAAAAAAAGAACCATGACGCTCAATTTATCCTTTGACCCTTTGTAGGTCAAAACACAGCTTGGTTTTAGTAATGTATTACTGTTTCCAGCATAACACCACCTTTATCTCATATCACATGTCATCTCAGCTCCTGTACTCCAAGTGATCTTCCATTCCAGAAATAAATGTAACAAATTTCACATAAAAACATGAGTTCATGTAAAGTAGGAGTTCTTACAGGGCAAATGGAGGAATGCTAGAAATGTCAATCCAGAAAGTCCCTAAACAGAGTGAGATTTCACCACAGGGTGGGACAGGCTTTTCTAGAAGAAAAGACAGACTTGTTCTATAGGAACAAGTTTCTCTAAACCAGAGGTTTATATTTACCTAAATTTACAGATTTATCTGAACTACAATTTCACCTAAATATACAAGGAAAATATGTCATGAAAAGCAAACAAAAATTCATGAATACATAACCCCTGTAAATTGAAGCCAAATACAGATTTTCTGGAACTACAAGTGAAGAACATGTTTGAAGACCAAAATATTTATGTTGTCAAGCAGAGCTCAGATGGACAATTTGAGCCATTCCACTTGAAAATTTTGCTTATAGCTGTCATAAAGTTTATCAGTAGTTTAAGATACTGGTTTTTTTGTATCTCAACTGGATACATGTCATTAACATGAACTACAGAAAATAAGAAGAGAAGATACAAATACAGTAGGGTCACATTTAGAGTTAGCAGAGTGTTGTTCTCATTGTAGTGTCAGACCTATCTATTACGTTATGCACTGACTGTGGCTCGGATGGAGTTAATTTTCTTCACAGCAACCTGTAAGATGCTATGTCTTTGATTTAGGATTAAAACAGTGTTGACAACACATGGATTTTTAGCTAACACTGAGCAGTGCTTACAGTGTGCCAAGGCCACTTCTGCTTCCCCCCTTGCCCCCCCAGCACACAGGCTGGGGGCAGACAGGAGGCTGGGAGGAGATGTGGCTGGGACAGCTGACCCAAATTGTCCAATGGGTTATTCCATGCCATATGCCATGCTCAGCAATAAAACTAGGGAGGAAGTCTTTCCAAGGCAGTCATTGCTCAGACGCTGTCTGTCTGTAGGTGAGCAGTAAACTGTCTTTATCTTGACCCACGAGATTTTCTTGCTTTTGCCCTTCCAAGTCTCTCCCCTGTTCCTGCTGTGGCAGGACTGAGGAGCTGGTGGGTGCTTTGCTGCTGGCCGGGGTCAACCCATCCCACTGTGTCACTCGAGGAAGACAAATGTATCCTGTCTCTCCCATTCACTGGCTCTGCCTGAGAAGCTGAGACTCCCTTAAGTCATCACCTGACGGGATCAGCATTTTGCATGCACTTAGTGATCTGCAGAGCCCTTACAAAGGTAGGGAATAGCTGAAAAGTAAAAACGTGGGTAAATTTACTTGCTGCCTCAAATTGCACCCAAATGGGAAATTATTCCTTACAAACTATGAGCTGTAACAAGGAAATTGTCATTAATGCAGAAATGTTTCCTGTGCTATGCTCTTGCCTGACCTTGCTTGTAGCTGTGCAGGCCAAATGCTAACACAACCTACATAGTTTAGCTGGAGTTTACGGAAAACTTGGCCCTGAAACACAGTTATTTGCAATGCAGAGAACCACAAGAACAGACCTCTGAGTCTGTCATGCTGTCTCCTGGCAGAAAAGTACAGCATCTACAGCTCTCAGAGTTATCTCTGAATCCTCCACTTCTTGTTTATACATCTTTTATTCACTTGGGTTTGTACCAAGGCATTAAAAATTGTTATTGAAAAACAACCAGCAGTCCAAAACACCTCCTTCTGTTCCAAACAACAGAAAAACTGTCAAATCAATGTGTGGACAGTCACTAATTTATCTGCAGAGCAATACAGAGCTGCCTCAGACACTTGCAGCTTTCCAAAAACACAAGCAGCTCGGAGTTAATTAGCATGACAATGTACAAGGACACTTAAGCAGGTTTTCCAGAACATAGAGAAATCTTTGGTACTTCCTGACCACTGTCAGCTTTCAACTCTTACAAAGTTAGCCTGGATGGATCTATCCTTCAGAGCAAACAGCACTGTAATAACAGCACTGATGCACCATTCAGTATATGTGCATAATGCAAAATTAGGAAGACCAATGCTTCAACAGTTCATACCTGCAAAATAATATTTCAAATATTTTTCCTATGTATTCCTGTTTTACTTTAAATAACTTCAAGATACCTACATTCTATGATTCTATGATTCTCATTTTCCTCAGCCTCTACAAACTTGCATGTCCCATTCCAAGGAGGGAGTGTATTTTTATAGCTATAAAATGACAGTAATTTTATTCATTAAGACTTTGCCAGCCAGAGCACTTTGGGAGTCGTAGAAAAGTAATAAACACATTTCAAAAGACACGATAGAAATATCTTTTTAAAAACAGAGTTAGAATACAAATGAAGCAAGCAAGGAAAGGTGATCTAATAAAGTATAGACAGCACTAGTCATAAAAAAAAGCTGTAAGTTCTCTGAAATGGAAGAGTCTGCTTTGTTTGGTAATAATGATGAGCTGAAAGAGAAGCCACGGTGGGGCGGGGGCTCTCCACCTTGATGCTTTACCACAGCACAGGTGTAATTATCAACCAGCACTGATACCATGGACCAGAGCAGGAGGTGCCAGTCACACCATCTCTAGAAATGCACACAGTGCTCTTGAAGCAGTGCTCAGGATCAAAAAGGGGAAGGTGCTCTTATCACAATGAGATCTTCGGCAAGGATAGCTTGGCAAAGCCTAGGAATGAGTAAGCAGAGATGGAAGCACTGTGTTTAAAGAGGCTCTCCCACTCTGAACACAGCAGACGTGGCAAGAGCTTGTAAAGGTGATGAGAAACAGCTTGTCTGGTCAAACTGGAGAACAGTGCAGAGACCAGGAGCTGGGAATGGACTCGGAGACAAAGATTACATGGTTTCAGCTACAGCAGCAGAATTCCTACCCTAATTTAAAACCTATCATGGATGTACAGATTCCCTTCCTGGTAGTTTATTTTATAAGCATCTAGAACAAGAGAATTCACAGTTATTGCTGAACCGATAATTTTCAGCCAGTTTCTGATTGATTAATAACACATTAACCTGAGGTGATTCATAAATCTGAGGCAACCTTTAGAACAGCAGTGAAAGCACTCTGAGTAACAACTATTAGAAAACTTAAAACACCCATGTTCTTGCTTTCTGAATAAGGTGCAAGCACTGTGCATGTGCTTTCTTTCAGTTCTGCCTACACCTGCCTGGCACAGGCTTTCTATTCAAATTTTATATCCAAAAAACAGAGATACACCATAGTAACAGAACCCAACTGACTTGGAAGACACATATTCCTTTCAAATTCCATTCGTCTAGCTTTATTGATGATATGAGCTCCTAGAACAAGGTTGAAGTTGTGCCTTCAGAGATCCTTGTGGAAAGCAAACAAAGTGTGAAGCCCTCATTTTAGGGGTAGGTTTGAGTCTAGGTTCAGAGACTGTGACCTTCACACAAAGCACAAAAAACATGTTAGGTCATTTATATGGCAATCAGATTTTTGGAAGCTTTTTATTCCCTCTCACTCCAGCTATTTTTTCCTGAACTCTTTGTCCCCATTCTGGTCAGATTTATCTAGCCAGATTAGGATTAAATTGAGCACATCACTGGTCCCACAGGAGTGTTCACTCACTCCTTAATTACACATAGAAACACAATTACAAGCTCTTGCTACTTTCTAAAGTTGAATAAAAGCAGAAGATAACCTTTTAAAGTTTTGGGTTTTTTTCTTTTATTCGTAGCTTTTCAAAATCTTTGAATAACATTAGTAGAATGAGCATTCCTCCTTTGTCATCCAGCTGGGAGCACGGAGAACAGCCTTCCGATGGGACTGCACTGTGAATGAAAGCCCTAAAACATCCCACTGTAACAGAGCTCTGTGAACTGGCCCCACCAACCCTGCTGTTCAACATCCTGACAGTCATCACAAAAAATGTGTCAAAAGCAAAGGAGAAACATTAGCACAAGTCAGACCTGAGCACTGAACAGCCACCTCAGGCCTTCAGGGTGCTCCCGGCAGCCTGTTTGCCAGCACCAGGCCCGACAGTCCTTCACTGTACAAGGTTCCCTTTGACTAATACAAATCACTCATGCACAGTGGCAGCAGAAACAGGCCCACAGCAACTAATTCATCAAAACTTAAAGAAAAATTAATAAAGAAAAACGTAGATCTGAATGAATGTCAAAGTACCACTCTGGTAACAGCACCTCCATTGTTAACCTGTGCACAGAAACAGACACCAACAACTGCTGTGAATGTGACCAGAAAGCTGATCTCCTCTTCTGTCCAATTCTTCTGGTAAATCAAGGGACTGACAACTGATTTTTACAAAAAATATTAAGAAAATCCATGACACCACACTAAGAGAATCACAATGATTTCACAATGAATCACAACTCTTCTCCAAATGCTCAGTAAATTTGCCTCAAGGTGGAAAGCCACATCAGGGTGACAGCAGGTTGTTTCTGTGCATTTGAACAGCTTGGTTCTGACTGGTAACTAGACTAAAGATAGACAATGCTTGATTGACAGAGTTTTTCCATTTTTATATCTGCAGGAATGTTACAAGGCATACACGAGTACCCCGATAACACGAGAGCTAAGAGAACAAACCGTGATAGATACCCAGATTTGCACATCCTTGGGATACCAGATGACTGATGTGACACTATTACAATAAATTGCCTCTGAAACTGTGGCATGATGCTTTGGGGAAGGATCTCTTCAGTGTCCTCCGAGAAACAGAACTTTTGTTATTCTAAATTGCTCTAATTAGCTCTCTTCAGAGCCCTGTGGCTTTAGCTATTAGATTTCCAACACAGCGACAACACTCTGCAGGCAACAAGATGGTTACAAAATGCACCTTTCAAACTAGTTAGCAAATGGCAATGGGAACTCAAAAATACCATTTACAATCAGAGCAAGATATATGATTCTGTATTTTCAGCCTCAGGACAAACTAGGCAGAAAGTAGGTATTAGACATTCACTCTTGGAAGAGTTTTCTTAAAATGTTTGCATTAAAAATTATAAATTCTGAATGTACAGATCAACCATTTTAGTAGTGCTCTAACTAAATAAGGTTAACTCCCTACCCCAACCTGCATTTCAGGATTCAAAGTTTCTAGATTCAAGTAATGATTTAACCTTTACTGTTCTCTGTCTAAAACAGAACCAGGGTGTAGCTGATCCTCAGTCTCAATAACCCTTGTATAAGAAAAATTATTATTTTATACACAAGGATCAGTCCCTTAATTTTCCTCTACACTTCTTCCCACAATGGACTATGGCATACTATGGCCAGGTGGTCTGATCTGAGATCTTTTCTAAAGGGCACGGATATGAATGTTTGTCTTCACTGCTATATAGTTCAGTAACAGTCTTACAGCTAAATTAACGCTTTTAAAATTTGGTTTAAGTATTTCCTGGTAACTGGCCTGATAGGTCACTGCTAGAATATTTACAGAGATATTTTGGGTGGGTTTTTTCCCCCCAGTTTCTCCCACCACGGCTCAATATTTGGTTCTGCTTGGGAAGACACATAACGTGTCTGATCAGAGACAACATGATACCCTTTTCCTTTAGCCTCAAGACATTAACAATAAAGTTCATATTTGAAACACCAATATAATGGCACTCTGTCTGCTGGTTGAATATCAATAGACTACATCTTAGCATTAGGAGACAGAACTAGGTTCGGGGGGGTTTTTTTGAGAAACAGAAATGTCTTAATTTTTCATTTCAGCACAAATCTTACATTTGTAGCATTTTTCATCTTGAAGGATTACCAGTCTTTTTACTACAAGTGCAATATTAATAATAAAAAAGAGACATTCGCTTGGAGTTTTGAATTTTCAAAATATCACAGTAATTCCCTTATGCTCACTAAACAACTTTCTTGTAAGGTACTGAAAGTTTACTGACCTTAATTGTACTTGCAGAAATGTGGAAATGAGGTTAAGTAACAAGACTACAAAGTTAATCACTGGAGAAACAGGGAATGATATCCAGACTTGATTCTATCACTAGCCCGCAGAAATTACAGGTTAGAGTCACTTTTAACCACAAGTTGAAAAGCAGAAGCTGGCTGATGGTTTAGAATTCAGGACAAGCATTACTTACCACCAAATCATATTCAAACCTGGTGTTTATGCGAGGAGCCAAAGCCTGCTCCTGGAGAGGAGTGTTGGAAAACAAAACTGTTCTTGTTACTGAACACCTGTGACTGCCAACCAGGTCCAGCAACAGATGCTCAACACTCCGTATTTCAGTTTAAAAACACCCAACCCACGAGGTGGCACTGCGACAAAACCAGAACAGCCTGCGATAGTTCGAATCAGAACAAGGCATGAAAATGTCAGGGTTTTTTTTCGGTCGAAGTGGGACAGTACCTAGAGCCAACACCGGCCATGATGCAAACCAGCTCCAATAAACTTGCATGCTTTTCTTCTGTGCTGCACATGTTGTTTAGTCTTGACCCACCAGCATCTGTGCTAGCTGCAGATTTTTCTTGAGAGCTGTTCCACTTGCACAGATCACAACAAAATGCATTTTCACTGCGGGCTGTCTGGAAAGTTTGCTTGCCGAAGGCCTACGAACTGTCATTTGGGGTAAATGCGTTCTAACACAAGAAGGAACTTGTTCCAGACATATTGAGTGCAATGTATTTCTTTAGCTATTAATGGAGACATGCTAGCAATGGGCTCTTCTCAACCTTTGGTTATCAATTCTGTGATTTTGTGATCAATCATCAATCAAGCACAACTTCCAAAAATGGTAGGCAGCGGAGAATAAAGAAAAGCTGAAACAGGTAGATACATGCTAAGAGTGTCAGGGAAAAACAACCGACAATAAAGATGAGACAGACAGACTGCTTGTCTAGGTTTTGTACAGAACCAATAATCTTTTCAGGAAATATTTTAAAAACATCAGACCTAAAGATCCAATTGCTTTCTCCATCTCATTTCTTTGTGGCCTTCTGTGAATACTGTCCTTTATGGCTATTCCTGGTTTTCTCCTTGTGCTCTCTGACCCTTCCTTGGCATTATCAGCATCTGAAGAGATCTCCTCAACTACTTCTTTCAGTGTTTCTGAGGATGAAGCCTGGAATTCGTGGCTCATCTACTTTTTGGAAAGGGAGCACTGACAGCACTACAACCATTCAGTGTACAGGCAGCACATGGCACACACCCTTTCTCTTGCTGTACAGGCCATGGGACTGGACTAGTGTCACATCACAGAACAGCCACTGGCAAAATAAGAGTCCTTGGGAGTCTTGTCATGGTATGAGGCCACTGGCTTCATAAACCATTTATCCTGCTTTCTGCAGAGGCAGTGACACAGCTCATTGCAAACCAACCAAAGGCTGGTGCACTCTGCCTAAGTTTGACTGAACCAAGCAAGGTCCAGCAGGGTTCTCATGCAGCAAACCAGAAATGTCTTCTACAGCTTCTCAGGTCCTTTAAGACATTCCCTTGAACAGAACATTTACTGAATTTGCAGTGTGGAATTTGCATCTTTATCCCTCAGACTTTGCCTGGAGAGGGCACAAACACGTGAGGAATCAGGTGAACAGCTGGTGTTCAGACATCTGTGCATCACCTGACATCCACTTTGGGGCTGTTTGATAAATACATTACCTTGATTTCCCCCTCACACTTTTAACAGGATAATGACAAACCAATTTACAACACCGCCGAAGTTCAGCCATCGCAGCACCACTGAGCAGGGCTCCAGCAGCCTCCCGTCACACAGGACACTTGCGCCAACAGCTGGCACAAGCAGGTGGCCAAATCTGGAAGTAGCGGATTAGCAGTGTTATCCTATTTAATGGAAGCTCAAGAGTTCATTAAATGGAATTATTATCCAGCAAGAGCACACATGGCAGTTACACCATGAAAACCTCTGCATGAAGGTTTGCAAACTGCTGACCAGCGCTACTGGTAACACGGTTATCCAGCACTTCAAACGAGCTGAAATCTCCCAACTTTCGCAGTCACAGCTCGCACAGAACGCGAATTAGCGAAGAACACTCTCCCGACGCCTCGCGCGCCCTCACCAAACAAAATGGCGACGCCTCTCGCGCCCCGCCCCCCGCGCGTGACGGCGGGGGGCCGAGCAGCGCGCGCCCCGGAAGAGACGCGGGCTCCGCCCCCCGCCCCGCCTGCTCGGCGCGAGGCCGCGCG
>VZRE01004773.1:206544-219599 GCA_013396775.1 Cephalopterus ornatus | reverse complement strand
GCCCGGCACCGGGCACCCGCGATGGGGCCGGGGCCGCCCTCAGCGTCGGGCCGCGAGGAGAGCGAGGCCCGGCCCTGCCGCGCGGCCGCCGGGGCCGCCCCACATTCCCCGCCGCTTTCGCTGCCTTCCCGTGCTCTCCGCCGGGAGAGCGGCCCGGCCCGGCCCTGCGGGGAGCGTGAGGGGCTCCAGGCCCGGGGTCTCGGTGCGGGGCGGGGATCCGAGCCCATGTGTCATCCGGGGCCGGTTTGCTCGGGCGGCTCAGCTCGCAAAGCCTGAGAAACGTCACGAGGGGATAAGCAGTCATTATTTATGCGGGCAGGCCGGGGGTGTTTGCTCCCCAGCGGTCCGCGGCCCAGCCCTGCTCTGCTCTCCGTTTGTTTTCTGGGAGGCTGTTGCAGGCGATTGCATCACGGAATTTCTGCCCGATAGAGCAGTGCGCTGAAAACGAGCTCATATTCCCCTTAAAAGTGTTGTGGCTCTATAACTTGAATGTAATGGATGGACATTTACAAGCTGATATCTTGTAGCAGTTATTTTTCCTCTAGTTTAAATGGCCGGAGGTCTGCTGCTTCTTATGGAGGGTCTGCGCACAGTTTTCGCAGTTCTAGGGTTGTTGTGTTAATTTGTGCCCTGATGTGAGAATTTTGTAGACGCTGATGTGTCAGATGAAGTGTCCAGTGTGTCTAGGAAATGCTAATATATTACAAAATAAGCAGCTGATTGACAATGTCCATGTTTTTGCTTTAGAACTTCTCCACGACTGCTTTGTGCAGCTACACAACAGAAAAATCCTGGCCAGAACTTAGAGGAGGACCAGAGTCAGAGCCAAAATGAGCAGAAGGCTGAAACCAGCTCTGCTGAAAAACTGCTAGCTGAAGAAAAGGCTAAACTGGAAGAACAACTAAAGGAAGTCACTGTAAGTGCCTCTGGGCTATCGGGTTGCACACCTTACAAATTGTGTGCCCAGATGCCTTCGCTGCGGGTTCTCAGTGCACAGTCTGGATAGAGTTGTGTGACTCCTGTTTAGCTGTTCAATAAAATGTGCAGTTTGATCATTTCTGTATACCTCAGAGTACTGCAAGATCTGAGATGCATCCCTGGTCTAAAATTAAAGTTTTGGATGGTTTCTTTCCAGTCTCTGGATGGAATTGAACCCTCTCCAGCCCTGAAATTTGTTACTGAATTTTTCTCAGTGGAGAAGTAGTTTTTAGAGGTCATGAAAGGGTTTGAATGTGTCTCTGGTGTGTGCATTTGTGTGTGCTAAGAGATGGATTTGTGGAAACAGCTGCCGACTTTTCAAAGGTCAGGATTAATGATGCTTATACAATATTTTTATGCAATAGTGTACTTATGCCATACGTAGGAAGTTTTAAACCTTTCTGTCAGAGAGCCCCTCTGACATAAGGCTGAAGGGTCATATACCCTCTGTCTGGCCTCATGTATCTTGCAATGTTTCCCTTGCACAACTCCAGCCCACCATGGAGTTCTGGGTTCGGTGGTGAAGCACTCAACCTGAACTTTTATTTTATTAATTTTAGTGAATTTCAGTCTTAGTACATCTGCTGGCCATATTGCTGGGAACAGACCAACACTTGACCTGAGCAACAGAGGAGTTAGACTTCATTAGTTTGTAAAGGTTGTTAAAACTGGAGGGCACTCTGTGGTGTGTATGGAGAGGGAAGAGATGGTTTGAGAGTCATGGCTAGGTTGATTCATTTGCTATAGTGTCAGAGTACCTCATGACTCAGGAAGGCTTTTCATAAGCACACAGCGGAAATCTTGGATTTATAAATCTTGATAGATGCGTAGAGTGAAAAATTTCTTCCAGCTAATCTGTTGTCAAATGCTGGAAGTCTGGAAAACCATCTTATTTCCTTTCCCTCGCTTCTTTCTGCTCGAAAGTGAAGCAAAGATCTGCCCTGGTAGGAAGGATGCTGTGAAAATTGGCCTGTGTTGTCTTCACATTACTGTAGATGGTGGATTTAGGCTATGAAACTGTTTAAAATGCTGCTTTATTCTGAATATGCTATTTTGAATTATTGTCAGCTACCCAATTAGCAGGACTAAAATCTCTTCTGTCACTTTTTTTCTCCTGTTAGGACAAGTACAAGCGTGCCTTGGCAGATGCGGAAAACGTGAGGCAAAGAAGCCAGAAACTGGTAGAAGAGGCAAAGTTATACGGTCAGTGGAGGCTCCTGTTGTGTTTGCTCAATGAGACCCGGGAAATGCAAAGCCTGGAAAAATGAATCTGAGTGGTCTGCAGTACTGACAAGTTGTACTTCCCAGTGATTCTGAGTACTTGGGTAAAAGTTGCATTTGAGGCAGAGAGGTTTGAACAGTTCCTCACTTTCCATCAGGATTACGACCATCTCCCCAGCCAAAGGCAAGACTTAAACTGCTGGAGTCAACAGCTTTTGGGGACATTTTCTTTAAATTTGGTATCTGGTTTCCTACAGTGTGTACTGCACTAGTAGATTTTTTTTTTAGTAAGGTTTGCAGCTTGAAGTTTGCTATTTTCACTCACTTTGGTTCCAGATCTGAACAAGAGCATGGAATACTGCCTTTCCTTCTGGTTTGGTTTTTTTTTCATTCTTGGTGTTTATTTTGGATTTGGTTCTTTTGGGGGTTTTTTTGTGGGTTTTTTTGTTTAGCTTTTTCTATTTGAATAACTATTCTGTTGAAGGCCATAGCTTTCAAATAGAAGTATTTAGGTGGGTGGATTCTTTTCTGTAGTAGGGATGCCCAGTCAGACTATGAGGAGTGCTAGGAGCACATCTTCCTTTAAGAGCCAGGGTACTAACATCTGATTTAGCTTTTTGACGTTTCAAAGGCAAATCTTTAAAGCAGAAATTGTATGCAAATGCTGCAGAAGAACAGTTCTGTTTCATCCTGGTGTTTGACTGCCACTCGGACTTGAAAATGAGTTGGTCTTTTTCACCACTCACTGTACACAGCTGTATAGTTTAATTTTGAATACAAAAGTTCTAATTTCTGAACAACAGGGTCTTCAGTTAATATGTAGTGTAAGAAAGAGAATGTAGTATTCTTGTACCCTTTTCATGAGCATTTGAATGCTTCATCCTGACGTTGATTTGCAATACGTATTGTTTCACTAATGTGTTACTTAGTGCAGAAGGACTTCGAGTCAGGTCTGAGGTCCAAGATGCTACAATATAAATAAATATTCAAATAAAATTTATCTTGAAAACTATATTACATATAATCTGTAAATATTACTGTTTGTACATGACTGCTTCTTCTGCTGAAGGAAGAGAAATCATTTCTGAGACTTGCATAAATTCAAGAGTTGCGGTCACAGATACTTGCAAATACAACTTAGGCAATAAACAAAACCAGCCAAACCACCCTCTGAAGACTTTGGTTATTTGTTTTGATCCAGACCACTGGCTGTTTTGTCTGTGTTTGGGATACTTCACCCCTAACCACAGCTTTAGTTTTTAGTTTAAAACTGTGGTTGTTTTGTCCATATTTTTGGAACTACTTGGACACTGTTAGTTATTGTTCTTTCAAGAGCTCAAGTCTCTATGGAGTTGTGCACTTATTAAAGTGACCCTTTCCTGAGAGCCAGCAGGTCCCTATAGAACATGCAAGGTGCTTCCATAGTTCTGGGGTTTCTTTGTTTAAATCAAAGACTTGGCCTCTGGTAATGTTCATATCCCTTCTTGGTAAGGAAAAAAACTCATCCAAAATGTGAGCCAGAATTGAAAAGACTGTCTGGCTTAAAAAAAGGCAACTAAAAACCAAACTGAAATCCAGTGCAGTTTGTCCTTTGTTTAACTCTATGTAGAAATGTGTTATTGAACTGTGTTGATTTTTCCTGATTGCTGGATACACTTTGCTTTAAGTGAAATTAGTCCAGATTCTCTTAGTGTGAGCCAGAGAACATTTTCAGAACAGGGACTATCATTAGCTTGGGAATTGCTCAGTCTTTGCAAAGCACAGCTGCTGACTCTGTAAAATTGGTTTGTGGTGGGAGGGAGAGGTGGGAGTTCTTTTCATTCGAGGGGGAATCCCTGTTCATCTCCCGGACTCCTCATCAGTCTGACCACATGCTTTGTCTTGTGCAAAGATTAAAGGATAGGAATAGGGCAACATAATGCTTTGAACTTCAGGTGAATCCCAAGATGAGAGAGACAAGAGGAAATTGAAGCCATCTCTTGGTAGCTTTGGTTAGATTTTTAACTGTTCATGTTAGGTCATTAGCATAGCTTTAGCTCTTTTGAAATAACTTTTCTTTTCCCATAGAAGTAGAGGAGAGGATGTGGATATCGAAGTATCTGTAACAGTTGTATACAGACATCCAGGATTGGAAAGGACATTTTACCCCCAATGGCTACAGTATCACATATCATCTTAAAAATCCAAAGAAGTACAGATTATTGCTGTAGGTTTTGGGGTTGTGGGGTTTTTTAACGCTTCTTTCTGTCAGTGGACTAATCCCATTCCCTTCTCTTTTACATATTTTTAGGGATCCAGAGCTTCTGTAAGGACTTATTAGAAGTTGCAGACATACTGGAGAAAGCAACAGAAAGTGTTCCAAAGGAAGAAATTAAAGATGATAATCCTCACTTGAAGAGCTTATATGAAGGTCTTGTTATGACAGAAGTACAGATTCAGAAAGTGTTTAAAAAACACGGCCTGCTCAGACTGGATCCTGTCGGAGCTAAGTTCGATCCCTATGAACACGAGGCGTTGTTCCATACTCCCATGGAAGGGAAGGAGCCTGGCACTATTGCATTAGTATCCAAGATTGGCTATAAGCTGCACGGGCGTACTCTGCGGCCTGCCTTGGTGGGTGTTGTGAAAGACCCTTAGCTGCTCAATCTGAGAATTTAAAATGCCATACAACTATTAAACAGCTGGATGGTTTTTGTCTCACACCATGCTTTCCTCGTTCCTCTGCTCCCAGAGAGGTTTAAATGAGTTGGTTGAGGTCTCCCAGTGAAAATGAACAACTGATGAAATTGTCCTGCTTAGTGGCCTTCAACATCACTGTTCCATAAGCTCTTCTTTGGTGTAAAAGAGCCATTAAGCCCTCTAATGCTTCAGATTAGCTTTTTACAACCATTGCTCCTGAAGGTGCATTAAATTGAAAAGAATGAAAGCTCACAAGAATTTTGCAATCTCACGTTTATCGCTGTGTGTAGATCGAAAATCCAGATAGTGGTTCAAACATTTTCTTTGGTTTTGTACCATCTCTCATTGCAGAAGTGGGTGAAGTAGTACAAATAACCTGCTTTCTGCAAGCACCCATCAGCTTTTACACACTGATGTGATAAATGCCATGTTTTCCCTATTCAGAAATAATCTCTCTCAACAACTGAAATTGAAACCTTTGTCAATTCTGACCTGTAAATAAATGGCAATGGAGATTAGTTACCTTTTGTAATTGTTCAACCCTTTTGTCCTGTACTAATGTTGACTCACGAAAACCATCTAATACTTGTATGGCATTGAAGAACCAATAGAATTTATCCTATCTCTGGATTTTTAATTTAATATTGTACAAATTGGTTTAAACAATTTTGATAGTCTTGTAACTTCTAGCTTTGCAATCGGTTTGTTACGCAAACTGTAGTTACAACCCTGCTGAGAGCCAGAACACCCAAAGAAGCTGAGAGTTGGCTATATGATTTCTCTCAGACTTACATAAATTGCATGTGAGCGGCTCAAACAAAAATGTGAACTCAGTTTCATTTTTGTTATTTCCTGCATTTTCTCAGCTTGGATCTTGGGTTGCACCAGAACTTTTCCCATATGCAGTTCTCGCCAAGTCCAACTCCACCCGCTGCTCCCAATCCTGCAGAATCAGGCTAAAATACAATTCATGATTAACTGAATGTTTTGTTCTACATCTGTCTGGTCACCTGGATAGGAGTGGGTGGAACCTGGCAAATCACACAACTGACAAAGCACCCATCCTCTTGTATCCTCAAAGCCCATATGTTTCACACACAGGACAGACACTTCCAACTTAGGGAAATTATTAGGACCTGGTAAACAGTAAGTACTTCTGAATTTTTTACCATGTTTCTGGTTATCTTGGATTAAGGAGCTTCTTACCTTAAGGTCAAGTATTGATTACTTTTTTTTTGTTCAGATGCAGAGTTGCCAACAGCTTTTTGAACAGTAGACCTACTCACAGTGAGAAGTGATTACTGGTTCCTTAAGACTTTTTTTCCCAGTACTGGTTTGCCTCATGGGAATCAGACACTTAACTAGGAACAACCTAAGTGCATACAACTGTTTGGAAGGTAGTCATGTTTAAGGATTCATTCTTTCTTTCTCAGCTTTAAAAAAGAAAATCAATGCTTTGACTGGGCAGAGGAGGGAGAGTAATTTTTTGGGGTGTGTGCAGACAACTACAATGTTAATTTCTTAGAACTAATCAAGTACAGGGATAAAAATGCAAAAATTAAAGGTAAAAATACATGGGAAAAAAGGAGATTCCATATACTTAAGTTGAATTTGGAAGTAACTTCCCTCCATCTGGGTTTTAAGAGTGCGCGGTAGCTGTGTGAAGTAGGATTGTGTACTTTGATCAGGACCCATTCTAAACTGATGCCATAAAGGGACCAGGATCAATTTTATATACCTTTTGAGAACTGTCGTGTTGTTTTGTCCCTTCCCAACCCCTCTGGATCTAAACTAAATGTAATAATAACTTCATTCCTTAGTATAGAATTTTTTCAATAGGGCATTAAAACAAAGGGACAGCTCCTTCCCTAGTGAAGATTTTTTTTTTTAAATGAGCTTCCTAGTGCCTCAGGAAACTCTTTTTTGGACTACATTATTTCATTCAGGGTGTTCTTAAACACGAGTTCCTGTTAAATGTTCAGCCCAAGATTCATCTTTGAAGCTGATAACTGGGTATCTCATGGAAGTGATACCTTCCCTGACCTGCCCTCAGAGAGGCTTCAGCACGGAGCGTGTCAGTCTGCACAGAGAGCTCCACCCACCTGTGCGCTCTGCCACACCGCAGGAAGGAGCACTGAAGAAATCAGAGGGAAGTGTTCTGAAACTTCACCAGCCAACAAAGCTCCCACCAGTACTAGCTATTTCACAAATACTACTTTTCTGCCCATCACTGTTTAGCTACAACCTGTCTGCGTTCGTCACTGCAAAGACTTAAGCCATTTTCCTCGCTGCAAAAGCTGCATTACTGTTAAATCAGTCGTGGGAAGAAATTTGAACACGAGTTTATTTACCAATATACAATGCAAAAATGTAGTAAAATGCTGTGTGCACAGCATCAGTTGGGTTTTTGTGATCTCAGCACAGGCGTTTGTGTCTGGCACAGCTACACCAGTACACAATTCAAGTGAGTGCAACATTCCCTTTAAGGAGTAAAGAAGCTGATGAGCTGAACATGCTCACTGGGTGCCTTCCTTCACAGTATTTAATGTGCCATCACCTAAGAGCCGCTGGGGCACGTGCAAAAACATTCTGTGAGAGGAGAGTGAACAGAAAAGCTCATGAAAAACTCTTTCAGTTACAAAGAGATCTGATGCAGTGGCTGCAGAAGAGAGTAATGGCAGAGTGCTTAGTTTGTGTGATTGACAAGGCAGTTTGTGGTCAGACTCGTGCAAACCCATTGACACTGCTGTTAAGCTGCTGGGCCTGCCATGGAACATGGGGCAGGAGAGGCTGCAGCCAGAACGGTGCAGCAAGGCAGGCACTGTGCTGGGCACTGCAGGATGGAGTCAGGGCTCCTCCAGCACATCCCTGGGACTGCACAGACATACTGTGGCCTCTGAGTGGAGCAGAAGGTCAGTACTTTGAACAGCTTAGAGAGTGTTGCTTTTTCACAGGTTTACATCAATGCTGTTAAGACAGATACTATTCATTAGTAATAACTTTAATTAGAAAATTCAAGAGCATTAAGCATATAAAACACCTTGTCATTAGCAACATGAAGGCTGGGTTATTTGTACAGTACAGGAAGCACTTCCAGATTAACACAAGATACAAGAGCTCTTTGACATGTTTTTCCTCAGGCCCTTCACGACAGAAGAGAAGCAGCATAGCTCTAGTAAGTTGCTGGATTAACATTAACTGCATCTCAAAAACAATCAAACAGAAAACCAGCAGCTCATAACAAAGGAATGCTTAGACTAAATCAGTTCCATGTGAAATATGGAACAGCAGCATCCTCTAGTGCAAGTCACCTTTAAAACTAAAAGCGTAGCTGACAATGAGACATTGCTTCTAGGGAAGCCCTTTCCAAGGGACTAGTATTTGCTAAAGCAAACATTTACCACCTTAAATTTGCCTGCAAGTACAAAATAAATATTGATATCCATATTTCATACATTAAAAATACTTTATTTTACATTCATTTTGATGTTCAATAAGTTATGTCTAGCACCAAAGAAACACTTCGGAGGGGTTGAGGAATTAAGCTACAAAGTGTAAATGCAGAATTCATTTCAACATTTAAATGACTCATTGGTGCCTAGATTTTTTCCTAAGTTATTGTTCAGATGGGCTTGATGCTATTGCTTCAGTTAGACTTAGATGTGCCAAAACAGTGTAGAAATATGAAAATCACGGATTTGAAGAAAAAAAAAATCCCAGAAGAACCATCAACAAAACAATTCTAAATTCCCAGCTACATGCAGAGTTGAGGCTTCATAACACCAATGTTATGGCAGTTGGGTAACAAGTGCAGGAAGAACCAAACTGCATAACTAGAATAAGGGAAAGAAAGACTGAGCTTCCTTCCCACAGGAGTAGGGCAGAGAAAATAACCAGGGTTTACACCTCATGAACTCGTGTGCTGCTTGTACGTGCATATAGGGTGGAAGTGGTTCCTAAAGCTGCTCAACACACTGCAGTTAGCTCCACTGCTGCCAAGGAGAGACAGTTTGGTCTCAAGGAGGCCACAACAAACCACTTACAGAGAAGCCAAACAAAATATTACATCCAAGAGGACATAGCCCTTAACTTTTTTGAAGGGACGTAACATCGTAAGCTCAAAAGAAAAAGGCACTAGAGTTTTGGTTTTTTCCTTCCTTAGAAATGCTGGCTTTGTAATTGTACCCCCTTTTATTCTAAACTCACTGGTAACACTATTTTGGTAATGCTGGATGTATTAACTGAAACCCAGTTCTGATCAGAATACCTCTGCCAAATTGCAGCATTAATACTGTTTCAATATATTGTGATATCCTCACTGACAGCATCAAAGCAAGATGACCTTTCCAGTCCTTGCAATCACTTTGAAGCCAGTCAGATTCTAAGTTTTGGCACACCTGCACTCCAGAAGACCCGCCCAGCTGGTCTCCAGTCACAGTTTCCTGCTCCAGACACGACCAGTAGAGAGGCTCAGGCACAAGTAACACTGTGCCATCTTCCACCTGTGGCAACCACCATTTTTTATTCATTTGGTTAAATACCAGCATGGGAACTTAAGGATGAAATGAGCACAAGAATCCTTTCATAGTCCTCCTTCAACATCTTTCCCTTAATCAGTAGATCTTACTAGCACAGTACTGTGGATCTGGCATTTCTGTCACCTGCTGTGTTACATCCCAGCTGGTGCCCAGCTCCAGCACTGTAGCTGTCAGAGTTGGGATGAGTTCCCTCTCAAGGTGCACTGTCCTACCCGTCAGTAATTTCAGTTTCAACGTGTGTAGGCCCGTACGTTTCAAGGTATGTGCAACTAGAAGCCTGTAGTAGCTGGATTGACCATTCCATACTTCAGGAACACAGCTGTGCATTTTTACATGATCTGCATCACTTCTTTTGTTTTTAAAGACCAATCTCAGTGATCATGCCCCATTTGAGAATCTTCTCCCTTTCCCTGACCTTCCCAGCCAAAGTCAGGAGGCAGCTACACCTCCTCAGCCCATATGAGCTCAGCAGTTACAGATCCCAAAGGACGAGGAGCAGGCTCCCCCAACAAGAAAAAACAGTGATTTTGCTGCCTGAGGCTCCCAATTGCTGCAAGACAACTGGCTGCTTATTGTCCCCAACCCCATTTTTAGCTCAAATCAGGGACCCCCACCTTAGCACTGATCCCTCCTCTGGAACACAGCACCACAGCTCCTGGGTACTCCTGCAACTACAGTATCAGTTAGGTCACATCAAAGCTTGAGAGGGGTCTATTTCAGGACAAACTCAAGCCAAGCAATGCCCAGATCAGCTGGGTGTGAAGGGAGCTCCTCAAAAACCCCCTCCACAAATCCCTGAAGCCTCTCACCTACCACATTTCCTTCCACTCCCTGCCATGGCTCATCCCTGCTGTACGCTCAACAGGAACTCTCACCCCACTGTCCCTGTGCCTTGGCTGTAGTTGCCAAGGAGAATGTTCCAAAAGCTTAGCAATGGTCACGAAAGTCCCTTCTCACCCTGCTCCTGAGCTCAGGACTTTCGCAAGCTTCACTTTGCTGCCAGCATTATGCCAAAAAAAACAAAAGGGTGAAGAAAGTTCCCAGCAAATGAAACTATCTCCTACCTTCAAAGAAAAGCAAGGATTACACTGATACTCATTTATCCAATAGTATGGACTAAAGCAACTACTCTGGCACTACTGGACTTGAGTAAGTTCACATGAAAAAAATCTGTTCTAAGAATGTACCAAGAGCAGTGAAATTCAATGTAGAAGTTTCACAATTGAGTATTTTCCATGATCCAAAGAAAAGTCTATTTGAACCACCATGGATCATGATGAGTGGGGGGGTTATGTATTTGCTTTTTTGGGGTTTAAGTGACATGGTTTCTGTATCTTTGGGGAGGGAAGGAAAAAATAACAGAGTCCTTGAGGCTGTAACGGGCCTCTGCTGTGTTTTCTCAGACAGCTGAGTTTCATGAAGCATCCCTGGATATCCAACCACTTTCTGTCAGAAAGTTTAAAATCCTTTTCTTCAGTACCTTATCTAAGTAACTGGGAAGGCGACTCTTTGAAGGAATTCCTTGTCTTTTTTGGAGATGGTCTTTAATGATAATAGTTTTTACAGTCAGATAACGTGCAGGACTCAAGTTTAGAGAGCTGCAGAGCACCTTTTCCCTGTCCGATAAGAGTTCAAAGCCAGGCAGGTTTTCAATGGCAGCAAATTCACCTTCTTTACCCTCCTCCTTCCCTCTCTTGGAACTAGCTATGTTTTTGTTCTCCTTCCTCTTTTCCCGTTTGTGCCTGGCTGCCTCGTACTCTGCTGACTCTTCCATTTTGGTGATCCCATTCCGCCGGTACCGCTGCAGCTCCCGAATCTTGGCTCGGAGTATCCTCTCCTTGTGCATATTCTCAAAGAAGTCTTCAAACTCCTTACAAGACATGAACTGGTACAATGGCCTCAGTTTCAGCCTCAACTCCTTCTCTTCCTTTGTGATCTTCCGTTTGGGAGTTTTCTCCTTGTCTTTTTTGTCCTTCCCCAGGAAGGCCGGCACCAAGTTATAGTCCCGCGCGATGTTCTTCCGCCGCTGCCTCTCCTTGAGTTTCCTGACGTACATGTCCACGTGAGCCCTTTTTAGCTCTATCTCCACATCATCGTCGTCGTAGTTCACCGAGAGGCCGCTGATCAGAGTCTCGGCATCCTGGTCGTACTCTATCTCGTAGTCGTCCCGGAGCGGCATGTACCCCAGCTGCTGCTGCTCCGCCACCGAGATGTCCAGCGGCGGCAGCGGCGTGGTCAGGCTGGGGGACAGTGGGCCACCACTGGGACACGTGTGGTCCGTCACTCTGTTGGGAATGGTGTCAGGGATGCAGGCTTTCCCCAGGTTGCCGTGGATATACATGCTCACGTAGTGTTCCATCACCTCCTGAGGCGTCCGGGATGCTCCTACGTGAGCAGCCATGTCCTCCTAAACGGAAAGAAAGGAGGAGGGATAAAATGATTCCCATTATATCTCCAGCATAACGAGCACTCAGGTAGGAACACGACTTTCTCCCTGCTCCTCCAAAGACAAGTGCCAGTGCTTAAACTTCTCTAGTGACATTCTGACACCGGCTGTGTTTCCATCAGATCTGCGTTTCCAGGTCCAGGTGAGCATTTACAAGTGCCTGGAGGCGGATAAGCCATGAAAACAGCACCAGGAACACGAGACACTGGATCCACACAGTGACTTGTGAGCATCCATCACACTCAGAAAGCAGCTTACCATCAGCAGGAAGCTTCCCAAGTCCCAAGGAGCACTGACAGCACCATGCAGCTTGGGGTTTGTTCATTTACGTCATAGTGCTGAGGTGCTTTTAGAGCAATGTGGAAATAAAGACAGACAATGTTTACAAGTGAGAATGACAGTATTTACTCTTTTCTAGTTATTTAGGAAATAGACAGGCTGCAATGACCATACACTTTAAGGTTTTAAAAAAAGTCTTTATATTTCATGAAGCAAAACATAATCAAGTAAAATTAATGAATCAAATGAATCAGTCAGTGGAGGACAATGAGGGTGACTGGGGCACTGGAGCATCTCTTAGGAGGAAAGGCTGAGGGAGCTGGGCCTGTTCAGCCTCAAGAAGGTACAACTGAGAAGGGATCTCATCAGTGTCTACAAATATCTGAAGGGAGAGTGTCAAGAGGACAGCTCAGGCTCTGCTCAGTGGCACCGAGCACTAGGACAAGAGGCCACGGGCAGAAACTGATGCACAAGAAGTTCCAGCTGAGCATGAGGAAGAACTTCATTACTGTGCAGTGACTGAACAGATTGCCCAGAGAGGGTGTGGAGTCTCCCTCACTGGAGGTATTCAAGAACTGTCGGGACAGAATCCTGTGCTATGTGCTCTGGGATGAGGTTGGACCCAGATGGCCCTCCGCGGTCCCTTCCAGGCTCGCCCGTTCTGTGCCTCTGAAATGATGCTGCTCCCTTACTGCCGGCGTTTACAGCCCGGGCTGACCGCAGGTGACACGGCAGGTGACACGCTGCCGGCACAGGCCGAGCAGGGACCAGAGGCGGCTCCCAGGCCTGTGCCCCGGGCGGGCCGGGGGAGGCAAACGCAGCCCTCGGGGCAGCGGCAGGTCCGAGCCGGGTGCGCCCCGGGGACCGCCCGGAGCCACCGACAGAGGGGCTGCCCGGCGTCCCGTCAGTGCCGC
>VZRE01004773.1:169326-206055 GCA_013396775.1 Cephalopterus ornatus | reverse complement strand
AGGGGCGACCCCGAGCGAACCCGCCGCGGATTGGCCGCCCGGGGAAGGGGGCGGGGCCGAGCGGCGTTGCCCGGCAACGGGGGAAGCGGCGGGGCCGGGGCCGCTCCGGCTCCCGGGATGAGCCGACCCCCGCGGGCCGTCCGAGCCCGCCGCCGGCAACGACGGCACGGGTACGGCTCAACGGCTGCCCAACGCACGGGAGAGAAGCCGCATTCCCAGCGGTAAAGAAGGAGCGGAGTCCTTTCGTTTTGCAGCACAGGCTGGAACTGCAGCCCTGTGGGACCAGGGCCGCTGAGCTGCGTTTGAGCGGCTGGTTCCAGCCCCAGAGTGAGGTGTTTGTGCATCTAAACAAAGCACACAACTCTCTGACTGCACATATAGGGGGATAAAGGGCAGATAAACTGACATAAAGACGGGGGGAATGGCTCACACTTTCCTCTTAAATTGCCTCTGAATTAGGTTTTGTGAATTGCGTGAATATTTGAGTGACAAAGCATAAAGTTCTTAATATATTGAACGTTTAAAACTTGTTCTTTTGTCACAGTGAGACTGTATCAGTAACTTCACACTCCTCCTGCAGTAGTGACTGATGCTCTCCCGAGGTCCTGCAGCTCTGCAGGACTCTGGCACAAACACGGAGCAGTGCAGGCTCCTGCTCTGCAGGTGACTGAGATACTCCTTATCTTCGGCAGCTCCAACACCTGACCCATGAAGGGACAGGACACAACTCATATGCAAAAACTTTTCACGAAGTACCAGCAGATCTGTCTCTCGGGTGGTTGCCGGTCAATAAAAGGAGACAAGTGTAACTCAAACCACCTTTCTTAAAAAAACCCCTTTTATCATAAATCCTGTTAGCAAAGTGAGCTCCTCTGCTGACAGAGAGGCTGTTGCACAACTCGAGAAGTCTCCTGGTGTTTTCATAAATCACTAAGGGATGATCAGTGGTCATCTCTGCTTTTTTTACAAATTCCTGCCAGAAAAATTCTTACACTTCTTGTTGCTTTTGGGTTAAAGACACAGAAACCTTCCTTTAACTTGTTAAATACTGCTAAGAAGTAAATGTAAATAGATAAAGGGAGGGGAAGCAGGGAAAATGAATCTCAGGTGCTTTTCACTGCTGCGTGTTTGACATTTGGAGAAGGCAAGAAGGGTGCAGGCAAAGTTGATGCTGTAATTCTCTGAACTGAGTGTTTCTACTGAAACAAATACTCCCAAGACACTGTTTAAACTTCACATACTGCCTCCAGGACTTTTTCTCTCAGCACTGATTTGCAACAATCCTCTGCTACCCTAGCCTTCCAAAGCACCCCGAGGATGAAGATCAAAGATTCCTTCATTTTCCTCCTGTAAATACAGGAAGACATCCCACTGGGAAGCAGTAGAGACAAATGTCTTCTCAGTTCCTAATCTCATGTGCTGGCATGGAGGAAAATACTTCCCTTCAAACAGATTGGAATTCCTATTGGGAAAAACAGGTAAGGAAAAGTAAATCTAGTTTGGAACCGATTTGTGCAACTCCTGTAAAAGATACAACGTAAACCTCTCTTGGTATCGGCTTATGGAGAGCAATTCTGATTTTACATCCTAATTCAGCAAATCAAACAGGAAGATACTTCAGCAGAAGGAAGTGGGACATGTGCTCAGTGGAGAAACCAGAACTGTGGCAGCCAAGGCCCTCCTTGTTGCACAGGTACTGCCTTCTCTCCACTCCTTCATCCATCTTTTATTTGGTGCTTCAGCCTCTTTTCAGTTGGGCCGAAGGAAGCCTCTGCACTTCAGGCTCTGAAGTGACACCTATGTAAGAAGTAAAAAAATACCGCCTTAAGCACAAAAATGCTTTGTGATTATAAAACTTGCAATAAACCAAGGTTTCTTCTTTTCAGAAAAAGACAGGATAATGTGTTCAGTGTTATTTATCAGATCTCAGACCTAGTCCAGAGAAAGGTGTATGAAATGGGATTAAAGAGTGGGCACCATAAAGTATCAAATCTCCTAAATGTCTCATAAAATTTAACAGGTATTTTAACTTGGAAAGCATCAGCAAAAAGTCCTCCACCTGCAATACACAAATGGCTCAAAGTCCTCTTTTTGGACAGACAAAAACTGCTGGAGAAGCACGTGAAGAAACGGAGAGGTACTGGGATTTTTGGGTTCTGAATTACACCGACAACAGGGGACTAAGATAACTTTACATGACTTTATTTAACAAAACCATATATTTACAGTTGAAAAAAGTTCCAGTTTGATACACATATCTAAACAAAACAAATGTGGTAACTACAGAAACCCAATTTAAACATGATGTAAGGGGATGTATCAACAGTTCTCTGTATGTCATTCTACTTTTTAAAACATTCAAAAACAACCTGTTACAAGGTACCGTTTTTTCCAAATGAAATTTGTTTACTAAGTGAAATAACGGTAATGATTGACTGCAGACTGAAGTTGCAAAACTGCTTTATTATAAAGTGCAGATTGTACAGAATCCAAAGCTGGTTGAAGTTTTCTGGTTTCTCTGATTTGCTGCATGTACAGTGGTACTTCTGTGTATTGCAGCAGTTTTATTCTTCCTTAAACCCATGAAGAAAAGAAAGTTTGCTTGATGGGGACATTTGCTCAATGAAAGAAAATCTCATCCATCTTGTTACAGATACTCTCAAGCACCTGAACAATGAAATTGTCAAATTCTTTAATGCAATTCCCTGAATTTTTTAAGGAAGATTTCTGTAATAGCTAATTAAGAGATTTGGTATGCTGCAAGAAACTTAAAAAGCTCACTGGCAAGTAATTCTACACCCTTACTACTCATCTCTGGTTTTTATCAAAATTCAAGCATTACCTTCAAATCAAGTTACTGAGAAGTTGAAACAACTGCATGTTTAGGCAGGTGATTATTTTTTTCACATGTATTTCGTTTGAAAACAAACTGTGCAAAGCTCCTTATTGCATTGCTGTTTCTTCATTAAAGAACATACCTTATATACACAAAGAAATCATTTAGAAAATATATACAACTTCTAAGAACAGAAAGATAAAATCACAAAACCAAAATAATTACATTTGCAAGTAACAAACAGTGCACAAGTGTTGCAGCAGGCCTTTTTCCCCACAACTGTGCCCACTGTCACTGTTACATTCAACATCTTATTGAGAAGAGAAAAAGAACAGGCTGTCGATGGCTGCCAACATACCTAAGTAGCTAAAAAATGCATTTCTAACCAGACAAATGACCCACACTTGTAGACTTGTTTCAAAAGGAAATACAAATGTGGTTGCAATGAAGACTTAAAATCGCAAAGCCAGTTACAGTACCACCTAAAAATGTATACTGAGGAAAAAGTTCTCTCTGTGTTTAATAAACCGTTTAAAAGCATAGTGCAAATGTTTTGGATGGTAGGCCTCTCATATCCTTCATGGAAAGGCATATTTGTTGTAGCAATAGAAAAAGTAATATTAAAAAACACTTACTGACCTTCCTGCTTTCTACTGCACTTCAAAGCAACGTAGCATACAAGTACCAGTCACTGGAGGACCTAAGCTGTACAAATCCTGGGAGAATTAACACATTTCCTATCAACATCTTCACCTCTGTTTTCAGTAAGTGATGGCCTAGAAGTCCTGTGGAGCAATTAAGATGACCAACAAAAAATCCACATCCATTACACCAGGTACACAAAGTGAACAGGGAAAGAGGTCAATGAGGTATCAGACTTGCAGGCTGCATTTGCATTACCCATCTTTTAAAGCGATTACGAGTCCTCACTTACCAGGGAATCTTGTTCTCACTCTTCTTAATATTACAATCAAGTTATCCCTCACAGAAACGCTGTCTGTACCACAAGACAGTATTTTCATTATGTCTCACAGTACTTTACATTAAATGTTGAGTTGAGCAGTGTACAACTATTCTTTTCTCATTGTTTCATTCAGACTACGCCAAAATAATCAGCATAAACCAGACTGAAGAGCATTGGGAAACCGCTGACCACAGAGCTGGAGGATTTAGCAACCCCTGTTTACAGTTAACGCAAATATTGCTTTAGTTACGTTTCCCTTTTCAATGACCATGATTATAAAATAGATTTTATACTACACGCTACACAATAAACATTCTTGTAAATCAGAGGCACTCGTGATTTGCCCTTCAACATTCATCTGGAGGCAGAGGGGATCTGAGATGTGTAAGGGGTTTATGTAACGGCGGTTTGCTGCCGCTGGAATTTGCTCTCATATTAAGAGGCCAGATAAAACACTTGGAATGACAGCTTGTACTTATCCCAATGGTGTCTGTCTGGCACATTTCCCAATAAACTTCTTTCACTTGTCGCTGTATGACCAGCTCCACATAATGCTTTCCCCCCTGTAGCAGCAGCAGCAGCAGGCCCAGGAGATCCCACAGAACCTTTTCTTTCCAGCAGCAGCGCTGTGGAACCTGACTGCTCCCCTCCCCCTTCCTCCTCAGCTTCGCCAGGGAGCAAAGATGGGTTTAAAGGAACCATCAAATTGCTTTTAACCATTTCTCAGTTTATCTGCTCAGCCAACAGTTTTATCAGCGTGACTGGAGACAGGGAAACACGCCTCCAGCAGTATGTGACCCTGGCTTTAACCAGAGGAAAGAAAGTACAATTGGGAAATGATGCCAGCTTAACACTAGAACCCTCTGGGTGAGTTTAGAATCTAGTCTGATTAATGGAATTTCCTCCGTATGCATCCAGATTGGAAACAAATTTCCAAGGCATCTTGAAGAATAATTGGTTTTGCACTGCTAGTGTGACTTCTCTTCCAAGGTTACTTTCTACTTAACTTTTTCTTATTAAAGAAAGGAACATAGTTCTACGTCTACATCATTTCTTTGGTAAATGAGACCCACAGCCTATAAAATAGAAGCATTTCTAAAGAAATGGTCCTCACATCATTTAACTACAAATTCCAGCACCAGTTATTTAAAATCCAGATCCAGTGACTTTACAGGTATTGGACATACATTCTGCCTAAGAATGAAACAGGGGAATAGCTTTTAAAGCAACTAACATTGCTGCATGTTCAGTCTTTCAAAACATCAAAGGAAAGAAATTTAGAAAAACCCCAAAGCCTGGATATTATTTTGTTTCACTGCTCTCATCAGAAGTACAGAATGTGTAATGCTCTCCACAGCATATGCTCATACCACTAAAAGTTTAAGGCTAAGCCTTGGTTTAATTTATAAGGGGTTTATCCCCTGATTTCCTTCCTTTTTTTTTTCCCTCTTCCTCCTCCTTATTTTCCTTCTCTCCCCTTTAAGGCTATACTACTACTAAACAAAACTCTGAAATAACACTTTGATTTGCAGGCTCATACATGTCAAACAGTACTCAATAGTTTTGCCACTTTAGCTCTTTTCCTTTGAGTCACTAGAAGCAAACCCAATGTTAACGTTTGAGTGAAGGGCTTCCTTTTTCCATTTCCCGGTTATCTTTCTGCAGAGCAGCCAGGATCTAGACATTTCAAGGAATGAGAGAGAAGAAAAAGATTAGATTTAAAAAAATGACTCAATAATTCATTGTCTGAAGAGTTTCCAATTTAATTAAGGCTGATCAATACTATTTTAACTATTAGATGTAATCAAATTTACAGAACCTCTCCACTGACAGAGACCTCTCCCATGAGCCCTTGTTGCGTGGTGGATAGAAATGGATTTAAATGGATTTAACGAAGGTTTAAAGTCCACCTCCTCCCAACAGACACTTTTGAAGCCTGTTATTTGGGGTACTTGGCAGAACAGGACCCCTATCTTTCCTTCCCTGCAAGGGAAGCAGCAGTAGGCTGAGAATTTATTTGGAATGCAATCCTCTTGCACACACAACACGTTTAAGGTGAGTGAGGTCAACTGAATGAGGAATGAGACTGGGAGGATACCTGCAGAGACTGGCTGAAAAACGTTCTCGAGGAAAGAAACAAAGCTGAATCTGTGCTTATGACTCAGGACCAAGGCCAGAGGTCAGATGCCAACTCCTCTGTGAGAAGGTGGTGTCAGGGAGGACGCACAGTGCTGCTCTTGGGTGGGCAGCGCAGGCTGTGCTCCCTCTCACCACGTAAGGTTCAGAGGCCTACAGGCTACTCCTGCTGTGAGGGTGAGAAATCCTCACCTCAAAGAGTAAGCTGGCGATCCCCAGCACCTACAGGCAGACTCCTACCCCAGAAAAGGACCATAAACACCCATCTGCAGCCGAGTCGCCCCAACCACCACATTTAACATCACCTTTGGGTTTCACTGCAAAAAGATAATTGGGTAGGATGGGCAGAGCCCTGTTACAGAACCACTCGTGAACTGGGCTGCATTACTGCTTTGGACAAAGAAGAAAAAAAACAAAAATAAAAAAGGGGGGTTCCACTCTCCAGCATGAATGGCTGTTACAGCCACTTAACCATTTCCACATTCAGATGACACATCCTTTTTCTTTAAACTGGAATTCAGCTGAAATTACAGTGATGAGACTATTTCTGAAATCACATGCCAAATTCCAATAAAGAAGTCAGAGATGCAATCACTTTTGTACAGCCCTAAATCAGGCAGAAGAGATCCTCAAGAAAATTAAGATGACAACTGTATGATAATGTGTCCTGACAAATCGTCATCATCTCCCAAAGAGTGAATTTCTGCTTACAAATATCAACTTGTAATGTTGCCAGTAGCCTTTGTGAGTGATAAATCTTAAAAGTTGTGTGACACTTCCTCAATTTCGCTCAACATTTCAATGTTGACTGAGCTCTCCCTTTCCAGAGGAGAGTAAGCTCAGGGATCTACTCACCTCAACCTATGCTAAAAGCATGGAGTGGGCTACACAGTTCCACCTATCTCTAAAATCAAACACTAGCTCTGCTAAAACATTCTTCCAGATGATGCCAAACTCCATTTTCATGAGTACAGTACAATCATCAGTTATCAAATATTGACATCCTCTTTACCTGAGCCCATTTTTTGTTTCTGCTTTGCATCTGAATGGCAGCAATAGATGTGAAGAATTCTTCTGAAGGCAAGTCCTCAGGTAGCTTTGTTAAAAACTGGGCTATATGAATGAAGTCCATTTTAGTCAAAATATCTTCAAAAAGTTTTAATATTCCCAGTGCTGTACGGAATAAGAACTCTTCTCCATCACGGCAGAACACATCCCAGACACGACATGCCAAGTCTAGTGGCAAAGATTTGCTGTACAATGTGAATATCCTGAAAAACGGAACAAAATTTTCAGAGTTACTGGACAAAAAAAATGTCTTGGGTAGTCACAGAAGGACACAGACCGACCACCAGCAAGTTTGAGGCTTCTCCAATATTTTTATCTGAATACTTCTTTTTGTTTTTCAGAAGTACTTCTGTTAGCTGCAGCATACCAACCCACAAAACAATATCAAATTGTACAACCAGTAAGGCATCTTGCTATCAGCCTGGGTCTCCAAGTTTGATTTTCTTGGATCACAGCAAGGACACAACATATATGGTTTTATGATGGTGCACTGATCACGGGCATAATCAAAGGCCTATTTAATCATCACTTCAGAGCTGAGGATTGATGCAGTTTCAGCTGCTGAAATACAAAAAGCTGAACCTTATGACAAACTGCAAAGGGAATTTTGCGGATCAGATAAAAGAGGTGTGTAAAATAAACTCTTGTGTTCTAGGCTTGATTGACCAGCAAAATAACAATAGCATGAGTTTTGGAGGATAGATCAGCTTAACCTGTCATGAGTTGAGAGAAACAGCAGGATGTCCAGAGAGAAGGTGCAGATGGCTGTAATAACAATGGTGGCTCACCGTGGCTGAAGGAATGTGATCCCAAACACAAAGGGTAATAGCAGAAGCAAGAACCTCCTCCAGGTTGCTCAAACTGCATTTTCATTAACTACCAAGAGCACATTTCTTCCTTCACCAAAATGCTGACAGCCTTGCAGGCAGAAACACGAAGCTGCTCCCCTCCTCTCTCTATCCAACACTGGCTACACAGCAGAGCACGAGCACTGCCACCAACAACGACCCAAATGCAAGTGATGAGAACTGAGCTTCCTGGAATCACTTTACAGGATAAGGGAAAAGATTTACGGGGCTTTTTTTCATTTAGAATTCAGAGAGAACTTTTCTCCCTAAACGCACTGCACAAAAATCTCTGTAAAACTGCAAAGAATTCTCTCCCCGGCAGAGGTCAGCAAAGGCTCAAATTTAAATCAAAGCTTTCCATGGCTTTTCACCGAGAAGTCCCTTTCAAGTATGCTGAATCAAACAGCAGTTATCCTGTGCTTAAGACCACCCTCTATCCCCTCCAAGTTTCTAATTTAAGAAACTTGGATTTACATTAAAAAATAAAATTGAACAGATACATGTATTTACAGGTATGGAATATGAATGAATGTATTTTCACAGCAAATCATAATAATCAAAGGTTTTCTGCAGCATCTGCTTTTTACTCTATAAGATTATTTGAACAATGCATCAACAAGTATCCAGCTTCTGTACGAATCAGCACAGGACAGAGGAAGGGGAAAATATATTAATTTCAGAAACATCAAAATAAAACTAACATTTGCACAAACTCAGGTGACAAGTGAATTGCAGGTTTATGATACTTAGGATTTTACTTTCTTCTATTTTTTTCATATCATTGCAATCTTTTTATAACAAGTGGAAATCATTTAAATTCCGTTCTCCAAAGAGCTAAATCAGAATTATAAAAATGAATAAACAAGAGTCTGGGATTAAAAAAACCCACAAAATTGCTCATGTATGTATTTTACATACCTACACAAATGCAAAAGAACGCCACAACAGAAGCTCCTCCTTTGGGTTACCGGCTGATGGTGCACTGCAGACTTTATAATCTTTCAATATTTTTGTACAGTCACACACCACATAAAAGTGTCTTGCTACAGAATACCTACACAGCACAGTTAAGACTTTTGTCTATACACACATGCACAGGAAACAGCAACAGCTTTTCAATTTAAAAGGAACAGTGTAATAGGAAGCAATTCAACTGAGTCCTTTCCTGGTGACCAAGCAGCAGGCAAACACCCAGCCAGAAATGAGTCCTGGTTAAAGATAAGTAACAATGCCAATTTTTTGGAACTGTTTTTATTCTCAAAAGCTATTATTCTGTCATGATTCAAACCTATCCTGAATAACCCATCTGTATTAAATCTCCAACTATGCAGAAAATTAACTGTCAGAAGAAAGAACTATTTATTGGTACACTACTTTTGTATGAGAAGATTTGCTCACATCAAAAAAGCTGTCACATCAAATCAGGCATTTGCCATTGAGCTCTTCATAATTTGGGAGGAAGGGCCATTTGCAGGAATTTCACAAGGCAATTAACTTTGATTAATCCTTGGATGGAATCGAGGCATCAAGCCCTAAGAACAGAGACTGGGCCCCCTAGAACAAGCAATGAAACGTCAGTAGGAATCACTGCTAAGAATGGATGTAGCATTTGCTCCCTTCAAACATTTCCTACTGAAAGACGTTTTTTATTAGACACCTGAGCTACTGGTCTGAAACCCAGCTGAAATGTCTCACAGCAGTAAAGCAGCTGCTCGACTGAAGCAGCCAGAGCAGTGGCTCCCAGCAGCACTGGCACACTCCCTGCACGCGGTCTGCTCCCTCTGTGCTGCGGGTGACTTTCTGGCTGCAGGTCTCTTCCAACCACTGTGAGTCCCAGGTGCAGACAGCACAGCCAACTCACACGGGGGTGGCTGGGTCACAGTAACGCAGGTGGTGCAGCCCACTGGCCTCTCCCTGTTTGGAAGAGTGGAAAAAAGAAGTACCAGAAGGTCCTGCTCCTCCCCAGCCCTGCTTATGATGAAAATGTTCTTTGAGGTAGATCCATGAAGCCCTGGCTGGTTTGCTGCTCACAGGAAAAGCGACAACATAATGTTATCAGGAAAGCAAAGCAGCATCTCTACCATGATAATCACAGGCTCTGTGCTTTCATTCCTTTGTTCCTTCTTCCCCCCTATCCTTTTTTTCTCTTTTTTTTTCTACTTAAAAACTCTTCATAAGATATTGTTACCAAGAGCATTGCAGAGAGGTATCCCCTATTTCAGACTGGCAACTCATGCTTAATGCTGATACAAATCAGATGTTGTGCATTTCTTGCACCATTCTTTTCTCAGATCTGTAAATTTTAAAATCATTACAGTGTAAAAAAAGAAGTGGAAGTAATAAAATACTGACTGGAACAGAGCAACTTCTTAGCACTCAGCAAATTAGACTGCATTGTAAAATGTATTAATCTAATACTGTGCATGTTTCTAAGCAATTTCCAACCAGACAGAAGCACCAAAAAAGCCCTGCTTGCTCACCTCGCAATATTTCCCTTGATTCCACCCCAACCTGCAGTGACATAAGGATAAGCACACTGTAAACTGGGCTGAAGACTGGTAACAATTCCAATTCAAAAAACCAGGATGTCGCCAAAAAACTTTAGAGAGAATTACAGTCCATTTTTTCTTTGATGAGGAGGCATGCACTTAAAATATCCTAAAATATCTTAAGTGGCATTTTTTGGCAGGAGTGTGGACTATGCTTTTCTTAAAGTAACACAGAGCAAGCTTATAAATATTTTACTGGAAGTGCCCATTGAAAATGGCCATACAAAGTGGCTTGGACCTTTGTCATAACAAGCACATGGTGTCAATAGAAAGTTCGTGTTCACAGAGCACAGTCACAGTCCATGTAATACTACACAATCACTGATCAATGCATCAGTACAAACACAGCCGTAGGCTATAATTATTGCCAAAAATCATTTTTCTGAATAGGGATAAAGAGGTGTTTGTATAGCAGCAGCAGGCCATAAATAGACAGCATGTGTCCTTGGCAGATCCACATTATGCTCTGCTCACACGGGCCTGCAGAATATCAGCTGACAGAGTGAGAGGCTAAAACTGGGCTATTCAGACACACTCTTTCCCTCTGTTCTCTGTGAACCTTACTGTTCATTGCTCTTTACAGTTCATTCACACCTGATCCCCTTTATATTCTCAAAAAAAAAAAGTCAAAACCTGTATAGCCTTTGAATTCTTTCTGTGAGATTTATCAGTGGGAGTTTGGGCTTGAAGCACATGGGTCCTTTTGTAAAACAGATACCTTACTTGTGGGCAGGTATCCTCTGATAATCATGGCACCATACCTTTTAATTAAGCTACTCAGTCCTCGGAGTCTTCCCATCACGGAAGGCAGTGGTGGAACTCAACTGGCAGGGGGGCTCCCCTCCCTAAACCCTGTACCCAAGAAAGCCCAGAGCAGCAGTGCATCACGTGCACAGCTGGGCCCATCTACATGCACAGCAGTTCTCTTTCTTGGAATACATCCCTTCAAAAATTATTTAAGCACACCAATTTTACTGCCATTCCCTGCAGCACTGGTTACAGGAAGAAGCACAAAGGAGACTAGTTGATTCCACTGTAATTGTGGCAGGAACAGGAGGGTTTCCCAGCAACTGGTCTGTGCAGTACTGGCTCCAGGAGCCCTCCCAGAGCTGGCACCAGCTGAGCTTTCCTGCACACATGTAACCACACCAGCCACGGGAACAGCAGCAGGCATCCCTCTGGGGCTCAGAACAAATGCTCATTTAAATAAAAGTAATGCTGTTAGAGCAAGGCTGTTTCACAGATTCCTACCTACAAGCAAAAGGTCTGCCTACTCAATGTGACACTGTACCTTAGTCTTCCCTGACGTTAAACATACTGCAGCCACAGTTAGTGGTGATTAAAAAAACATCTACATCTGCTTCCTACAGGATCAAAGTATTTTGAAGTGTGCACACACACACATACATCACTTACACACATGCACACATATATATTTCAATGAGACATGAAGGTTTTACATAGTTAAATACAACTTGCACTGCCTAACAAAATTAAGGACAGAGTGGACAAGCTGTCTAGCTCAAGATAAGTGTAAAAAAGTTTAATACAAGATTGGGCAGGTCCTTCTGGAACAGCCTACATCCCTGTGCAAGATCACAGTGTTGTGACTCTAGGGACAGGAGCAATATAGTACGTTGTCCTTGGAATTAAAATAAACAGCTTGAATATGGATGTAGTCAGCAAGAAATGCTAAGGGTTGTCAGTTCACTGATACAAAGACTTTGAGAAGTGCCATCCACAGTCACTCCTGACTGAAGTTTCTTTCAAGTGCTCTTAACAACACCCACAGAGGGAAGAAAAAGGGGACCCCATGTGCTTCAACACTTCAACAACACTTCAACACGGACTTTATCACTTCAGTTCTTTGCTCACAAGTCTGTAATTTTTTCTTCTTTTGGTGGTTTTTGTTTTGTTTTTGTGTTTGTTTTTCCCCCCTATATATGTGCTAAGAGAGAACAACTGATCGCATAAAGGTTTGCTCAAGAAAATACAATAGTCTATCTACTCAAACTGCTGAAAGGAACATAAACCTTCAACCTTTTGTCAAAACAGTCTTTTTTTCTACATCTCTGATTTCTGCTGTTATTCCTCAGGATTTCTTCTTTATAATACAAAGCTTGAAGTCAGCATGATATTAACATGCCTGCACCATGAAGATGCTCGGTTTTAGTTTCTCCTACATAAGAATCACCTTACTTAAGATAGCATCATATTAAACTAGTAATACATAGTATCACAGAACATCCTGAGTAAGAAGGGACCCACGAGGATCATCAAGTCCAGTTCCTGGTCCTGCACAGGACCACCCCGAGAGTCACACCATGTGTGAGAGTATTATCCAGATGATTCTTGAACTTGTCAGGCTTGGTGCTGTGACCACTTCCCTGGGGAAACTGTTCCAGTGCCCAACCACCCTCTAGGGGAAGAATCATTTTTTAATACCCAATCTGAACCTCCCTTGACACAACTTTGGCCATTTCCTCGAGTCCTGTCAGTGGTCACCACAGAGAAGAGATCAGTGCCTGCCCCTCCTCTTCTCCTCACAAGGAAGTTGTAACTGCAATGAGGTCTCCCCTGAGTCTCCTCTTCTCCAGGCTGAACAGACCAAGTGCCCTCAGCCACTCTTCACACGGCTTCCTGGCAAGGCCCTTCTCCATCTCTGTTGCCCTCCTTTGGATACTCTCTGATGGCTTAATATCTTTCTTATTTTGTGGCACCCAAAACTGCCACAATATTCCAGGTGAGGCCGCCCCAGTGCAGAGCAGAGCAGGACAATCCCCTCCCTCACCCGGCTGCTGACGCTTTGCCTGATGCCCCCCAGGACACAGTTGGCCCTCCTGGCTGCCAGGGCACTGCTGACTCATATTCAACTTGCCATCGACCAGGACCCCAGGTCCCTTTCCCAGCACTGCTCTCCATCATCTCATTCCCCAGTCTGTCCATACATCCAGGGTTGCCCCATCCCAGGTGCAGAATCCAACACTTTCCCTTGTTGAACTTCCTGTGGTTGGTGACTGCCCAGTGCTCTGATCTGTTGAGGTCTCTCTGCGGGTCCTCCCTGCCTTCTGGGAAATCAGCAGATTTTTCCACTTTAGTGTCATCTGCAAACTTGCTTCATATCCCTTCCAGTCGTGCATCCAAGTCATTTATGAGGATGCTGAAGAGCATGGGGCCCAAGATGGAACCCTGTGGAATCCCATTCTGATGTTTCCCCATTCACTATTACCCTCTGTGCTCCATCGGTGAGCCATTTGCTCACCCAGCCCATGATGTGTTTATTCATTTTGTTCAGAGGGATCCTGTGAGAGATAGTATCAAAAGCTTTACTGAAATCTAAAAACATTAAATCAACTAGGAGGGTACCTGGGCCATAACAGGAAATTAAGTTGGTGAAGCAGGACTTTCGCTTTGTGAACCTGTGCTCACTGTGACCAATGACTGCACTGTCCTTCAGGTTTTTTTTTCAATACCTCCCAAAATAATCCTCTCCATAATTTGACCAGTTACTGTAGTGAGAATAACAGCCTGGTAGTTTCCCGTTGTGCCTGTCTTGAAAACTGGGACAAGCATTAGCCAACTTCCAGGCAACTGGGACAAGCATTAGCCAACTTCCAGGCAACTGGGACCTCTCCAGATTCCCAAGATCATTCAAAAATCATTGAGAGAGGCCTCACAATGACATCAGCCAGTTCTTTAAGTACTCTTGGATGAATCCCATCCGGCCCCACAGACCATCCAGCTGGAGCAGCAAGTCCCACAGAAGTTCAGGGTTCAACTGGGAGTTTATCATTCTCACAGCCCTAGTCTTCCAGCTCAGGGCTCTGGGAACACCCCAAAACCAACTGCTGTTGAAGCCCAAAGCAAAGAAAACATTAAACACCGCTGCCTTGTCTTTGTCCTGTTTGTGAAGTGCCCAGCCCCATCAAGTAACAAGCCAATGTTATTTCTGGACTGCCTTTTGCTATTGACATTATTATCCACTAAAAATACAATAACCTGGTGATTTCAATGTTGTCTATCCAGTTACTCTCCCACATGTTTACAGTCATCTTATTCTGATATCCCTTTTATTCAATTGCTTCCTCCACACACTAGCTTTTCACAACATTGTCTGAGGCAATACAATTTCAACACCTTTCCTCTTATCACTGAACACACCAGCCTCTGCTCTCTTTCTTCCCTTCTATCCTGTCCTAGGATTTTTTCCATACTCTGGACATAGATCTAGTTCAGTTTAATATTCTCAGCCTTCAGTCATAAAATCCTTCCAATGGTATTTCTCCCACTAAATGTTGGGAGAAATGAGCCTGTACATTACACACCCTCTCATTCCCCTACTCATGGTGCATTAATATTTAATCCCAGTGTAAAAGCCAAGTCACACAAAACCCACGTTACACCACCCTCTGTGCAAAAGGCATATGCAAATCAAGGAACTCAAGCAAAGGTAGCAGGAAGCCTGTAGGGATCAACAACGACCTCCTGACAAAATAAAAATATAAAGAGGAAGCATAAAAGAGGCTGAAGGAGGAACAGGTGGCCCTGGAGAAATGCAGAGACATTGCCTGAGTATACAGAGAAGGGGCTAGGGAATAAAAAGTCCATTTGGAGTTGAATCCAGCAATGGATGTTAACAACAACAAGAAGGACTTTCCTGCACCAGCAGGTAAAAAGATGGAGGAAAACACAAGCCCGTTGCTGAACAGGGCATGGAATCTGGTGATAAAGGTCATTCAGAAAGAAAGCCAAGTGCAAGGAAACCCTACCCTAGCTGGAGGAGGATCACATAGGGAACATTTAAATGAATGGGGCATATTTCCCCCAGTGTGTGGGAAAACTGTCTGGTGTCATTGTGAGGCCACTCTGTCTTTGAAAGATCCCAGTTATCAGGACAGGGTCCTCAGGACTTGAAGGAAAAAATGGTCATTCCTGAATGCAAGAAGTAGGATCCTGCAAACTACAGGCTGGTTGGTTTCATCTCCATCCTTGAGAAAGTAATGGAAGAAAAAGTCCTGGAGATCATTTCAAAAGTACGATGGGCAAAAAGGTGACTGGGAGAAGTCAATATGGATTTATCAAGCCAAAATCATGCCTGATCAAACTTCATAGCCTTACTCAATGAGATGACTGGGTTGGTGGATGAGGGAGAGCAATAGAGGTTGTGTAATCCCGGTGTTAGCAAGGCTTTCAATGCTGTATCCCATAAAATCCTTGCTGATGAAGTATGGATTAGACAAATGGACAGTGAGGTGGACTGAAAACCAGGTGGCACTGCCAAGCTCAGAAGGTTGTCATTAGTGGCATGAAGTACAGCTTCAAACCAATTCACTGGCAGTGTGCTCCAGGGTTTGATACTCATCCAACACTTTAAAATGCCTTCATTAAGGACCCAGATGATGGGTTGGACTGTACCCTCAGCACGTCTGCAGGGGATAAAAACTGGGAGAGGTGGCTGATCCACCACTCCACTGCGACCTTGAGACACTGCAGAAGTGAGCCATTGTGAATCCCATGACGTCCTGCAAAGGGAATTGCCAAGCCCTGCCTCTGGGTAGGAAATAAGCCCAGGTACCAGTAAATTTGGGAAGCCCACCGGCTGTAAACCAGCTTCGCAGAAAAGGACATGGAGGTCCTGGTGGACACCACAGTGAATTTAAGCCAGCAATTGCAGCATAGAACACCATAAACCCTGGGCTGCAGCAGGAGCAGCACTGCCAGCACGCCACAGCAGCTCATCCATCTACTCAGCACTGATGAGCCAGCACTGGGCTTCCCAGTACAAGAGAGACATGGATATACTGGAGCAAGTCCAGCTCACCACGAATGTGATATAAGGCTTGGGGCATCTGATACACAGGGAGAGGCTGAGCAGGCCGGTACTGTTCAGCTGGGAGAAGAGATGGCTCAGACCCAAATGCCTAAAAACACTTGGTAGGAGGATGTAAAGAAGACAGAGCCAGACTCTTGCCAGTTGTATCCAGTGAAAGGACAAAAGCACAAAATGAAATACAGGAAATTCCCTTTAAACCCAAGAAAATAAAAAGATGGTTGACTGCAAGGGTAGTTGAACACTGGAACAGTTGCCCGAAGAGACTGTGGAATGTCCTTCCTTGGACCTTCAAGACCCAGCTGGACAAGGTCCCAAGCACCCTGCTCTAGCTTTGAGCAGTGGGTTTAGACTAGATGATCTCCAGAGGACTGTTCCAATGCCCCAGCCATTCTATGATGCTATGAAAAGTCACGTATTCAAACTTTGAGGTTGGATTGGACTGAGTTACTATAAATGTATTTCTGTCTAATAGATGAGAAACATGTTCAGTGCTACCAACTAGATCTTAAAGATCAGGATATTGTGGTTCAGCTAGAACTGCATTAACAGTACAAATGTTTTCCAAAATAATAACTTACTAGTCTCAGGGGAAAAAAAAAAAAAAAAGCTGTTACCACTGGGCCTTTAATTCTTTTACTAAGGGTATTTGTCAGATACCCGAGAATAGAAAAATTTAAGGGCAAACAAATTTTTCACAAAAAAGCTTTCATGTAATCCCAAAGCTAAAAGCAAAGTCTTGCTGAGAAGAGATATTTTAACTGCCCCAAACCAAAGTTTGGTAGGCACAAATGCAAACATTCAATTTGGAGTGCCTAATACCACAGTGAAATTTGGCAGAGGTGCAATTAAAATCCTTGTCTTTTTTCCTCTCCGAGGAAAAAGGTTCTGAGTACACTAGAGCTAAAAGGGATAGCAGTTTCAACTTATAAAAAGACTGTAATTGTATGTCTGCTAAGTGGAATAGCTTTTCTGTAGTTTTATGTCGTATAGACATAAAAATGTTTTTATTACGCTTTTCCTGTTCTGTGCAGGACAAACCGTACATTTCAAATGCAAGACTAGCAATACTTTCTGAATACACAACCCCGGTACACACCTGCACATGCAATGGAAAGACTAACAGATTTTCTCAGAAGATATTCCAAACAGGCACTAAATATGGATAAACACTGCTATACAGCAGTGTTTCCAGATAAGCTTCCAACTCAACACAAGTACAATAATAAGGGTTAGGCAGATGTTAAACATCATAGAAGTAGGTGGGAATGATTTGGATTGACAACTCAAGTACTGAACAAAAAAATAAAGCCTTTATCTTGAAAGAACATTAAACCAGGTAAGAACATCCCAATTTCTGTCATGAATACTGACATGGAGCTATATGTTAGTATGCACATTAGTAATTACACTTTCAATGCCTTACCAATCAATTAGATAGATGTCTGGAGTTAAGTTATTTTTTTTGAAGTGAGCAAATAACTTTGGCAGATTCTCTTCAAAGAATACCTCAAATGCGGCAAAGTAAGTCAACATCTGGGAAAATACAATGGGGAGAAAACAAGCAGTTAGCTGTGTTATTAACAGGCTGTTGTTGGATTAATGCTCTTTAAAATAGGATCAGATGAACTATATGATACTGTAAAGAGCTAAGCATGTACATAAAAGACAGCATCTGCAAGCATGAAAAGTTTAAGATCCACTTTGTATATCATTCTCATACTAAGCAATATAATGATTGGTTTGGGTCTTGGCCAGCTTCCTTTGGAAAGAAAAATACCAGCAGGAGACAAGTTTTTTGCAGATTTCTTAAAATAAATATAACGGAATTTTTTTTTTGTGCTTGTGGCAGTAATTTAATATTGTACTGAACAAAATCCAAGACCCAATGGAACATAATGAAATACAAAACTAAAATAATGTTGATACTCCACAGCAACAGTGAAGAGTCCAGTAGATTCCAGTCATAAATCATATTCTAACACCAAAGCTATTTTAATATTCTAATCATATTCTAATACCAACATAATACCATACATTTTAAAATTAGATAATTTCTATTGCAAAGAGGAAGAGATAAACTTCACACAAAAAACTCAAAGACTGGGACAAAACACCTGTGCAAGAGAAATAGATTGTAGCTCTGTTTGACATCATAACCCCAGAACTGCACTGCTTTTAACACAAGGACTTTTATGCTATTTTAAAATTTGAGTATTTAGTCAAATTCCGTAACAGACAGCACAGAAAAAACAAATCTTCCAATTCAACTAAGGCTTAAAAACAAAAGGTTATTTAGTCACCCTCCTTAATACTATAGAGAGAAAAGTTAGTCCTTGAATGAATCAGTAACTACAATATCCCAATAAAAACAACAAGGAAAGGCTGTGATTTCTTCGAAGTACGAGTTGCAGCAGCATACTTCTCCCCAGAACACCACAGCAGTAAAGGGAAAAGAGAATCCTTTTGGAGACTCTTGTCTGAAATCCTGACAGATTTACATCCTGGATGTTTTTTCCCAGTTTTTTTAATTGTCCTCATAGAAATTTTTCCTCTAAATGAAGTGACAGATGGTGGACTACCTTCATTAACATGGCCAATAAAAAACTGAGCCTGGTAGTCAGTATAAGGTTTTCAGCCAATCAGAGATGGGTGTATGCTACAGAAATAACCAAAGTTATGTAAAATCTCTGAACCATCAGTTACTGAGAAACAGCTTCACGTCAAACATGACACCAGAAATCCAGGAACCCACTCAGAGTAACTGTGCACCTGAAACAGCTTCCCAGTGGGCATTTTTAAACGCATGGAATCCAAATGCCCGTGAGATCTGTGAGTATAAATAAGGAAGCAGGTAATGCATCAGACAGTTCTACTTCCCTAGTGACCTGCTAACATGCTGGCACCACTGTGAGCATCTCCTGCAGCTCCTACTTTCAAAAGCACTTCAGAGACAGGACCTTACACATCAGTGCTACAACCACATCTATTGATAGTCATGCGGGCAGCAGTACAGGTATCTCCTGATCAAATCAAGAGTCAACACGACATTTATTTAGTGTTAATTAAAAGATAATACAGTTTAATAAAACTAACCAATAAAAGAAATTAAGATAAATTGGTCTAAGTTACTATAATTTACTGAACTAATTTTTTTAATTTATTATACAACAAATCAGCATTTGTTTATTAAGCTGTAAAAACTGACACAAAAAGGTGAGGGTAGACAGCAGGTCACTATCCTAACCACAGGAAACCAAAACTGTCTCACTTTAGTGTCACTACTCGCTTTGAAATGTTACTTACAACATTTTCTTTGGGATGTTAAATCATGGTTATTGCTTTCATGATATATTAAAAATATTTCATCTATCACCATCTCTGCCCTTCTGTAAGCACACATTTATCATGTAGTCTCTATCTGGACAGGCTAATAGAACTAAACAGCACTATCCAAGAGCACACCAAACCCCATTCTCTCAGCTAAAAAAAATATTTATCTTATTCTAGTCTATTTAAGTCCAAAATCAACATCACAAGAACGACATTTACACACTGAATGCATGAGCATGTCTCCTCTTCTTACAAGTGCTATAAGGGAGATGGCTGATACTGGTACTAGTGCTGTCTGCACTGTGGCGCATCTCCCCACGGCATTTACAACTCACAAGATTCAGGGACTGCAACAGGAATTACATACTGCTTTTCTAGCAGGAAGTACTGATAGCATCTCTAATGTCCTACTGTTTAAGCAATGAAAGTTACTACTGTTTATGTCATCCATTCCCTGGCTTTATGTCTCCCACATGAACTCTTGAGAAGCAGATCCTACGTTCATAGCACTAAAAGGTGAGAAAGAAACAAGGAATGCCATATATTTAACACAAAACCACCTTTAAAGTAAAACAGAGATGTGTCTTATTTTGCTATAACAGACCAGTAGCCCAGTGTACATGCCAACATGGAATTTTAGACGCTCCAGAGAGAAACAGGCAATTAGCTCCCACTGAAAATTGGAGGGGTCTGTTCCTCTGAAGAGAAGCCTGATGGACTCAAACACAGCTGCTAAAGTAAGATATGGGAAACCTGGTTCTCCTTGCAACAGTCTGTTTTTAGCAACCCATTAGACTACAATAAAAAAGCACCTTCAAGACACTTCCAACATTAAGGTGTTTTCAGCTTCCCGTTGCTGGAATAATATTCTCATCAATATTCTCTGAGCATCATAAAATAGCAGCTCAAAAATTTCATTCACTTGCCTATTTTAAAAGGTAAATGGGATGATCTTTGGTTTGGTTTGACTTTTTTGACGGAGTGTGCATGTGTGTGTTGGGGTTTCTTAGTTTATCAAGCATGTTGCTTTAAAATAAATTCTGCCGTATTTTTCAAGCTACTGATCCAATCATTTTTTTATTTCTTTTTAAGCTTTCCCTACACATTATCCACAACACGTCAATTACAGTTTTCTTGCATACTCACAAGGCCATGGTCCACACGGAAAAATGCCATCTGACAGGGTTTATTTAAAAGGTTAGAAAAAGCAATGAAGGCATCTGCAGTATCCAAGTTCAAGATCAGTACTGCTGCTATGAATGACATGCCCTGTACCTGAAGAAAGGAGAAGTGTTACCATTCAGCAATGACTGTATTCTTACAACAACACTTCTTCATTTTGTCCTCCTGATCACTAGTGTTTAATGCACTCACTGAGCTGCTGAATTTTGAGAAACATTCATAAAAGCAGGGTTTTTTTTAACCCACGTGACCTTTGGTATCACATACTCAGAGCATGGAAGCGAACAATCCCCATGTTGCCTTCTTTCAAAGACTCCAAGTAAAACTCCTAAGACAGGCTGCGATGACAGCACTTTCAAAGACACAGGATAAAGATTTTTTTGAAGAATAAGGAGTTTCTAAGTAATCCCTCTTCTCCTAGGGATGGGTCACATATACCCTTATTTGTGGAAAGCTGAACTTGGACCCTAGAGACAAAGCCTGTACTTTCCTTTTTCAATCAACTGCCGGCAGTTACAGACAACTGCAGTGACTCATTTGACAAGCAATACTGTTTTAAGATTTAAACTCTTGTTTCATTTACCATAAGCTCATGACATTGTTCTCTTTTTCTACAAAGCCTGTTATGGAATCCAGGCAAAGCTCTCTCACTCTGAGGGTGCAGTGCTGCCATTGCAGAGTCACATGGACAAAGGTGTGACAGCCATTCCTGCAAACCTGAGGAACCAGCTCCTTCCCAACACAACAGGTCGTTGCTGTGCCAAAGGAAGCATATCAGCTGACCTGCCCTTTGTCTCCTTTCCTGGCAGTCACGTTCAGCAGCTCTTGCCAAGCATTACATTACACCTACAGAATAGAAATGTCATCTTTCTGCATCTGCCTTGTCTAAAACAACTGCTCCTGAACAAAGAATAAGCCTCCATATATAACCCTGCTCTGGGAAAAGACTAAATGAAGTATCTGAAATCCACTCAGTGCTCTCATAATCACTACTTCAAACACTACAAGGGAGCTCATGTAGCTTCAGTGGGCACTGCTTTAGAGACTGGTCCAGAAGCACCAGTGCTAAGGTACAGAAAAGCCTATCATTTCACCTCAACAGCAGTCTCAGCTAGACTGATATTAACAATAACTACTTCAAAGGACCAATTTAACTACACCTTCTCTTTGACTTCAATTTTCAAAGTATGTATTTTTGAGTGCAAATATGTCCTTTTGAGTTTTACACTTAACCTGTTAAAAAGCTTAAATTTGGCAAGAGAACTGTTATACACACTTTTCAAGCATGTATTGAAATAGAAGCAAGCACACACAAACCCCAACAAGCTTTCACAAAATCATTTAATATATGCCCTACAAAGGACTGATTAACACAATCCTCCCTCCCCGTAATCCTCTCCCCTCCACCCCTGAAAAAAAATTCTTCACTTACATAGCCTACATCAGGTCTGTAACAAGTATAGGCTCCTAAAATACTGTGCAACGTGTCATGGTAAGGACCACCCTATAATGAAACAAAAACAAGACAATACATCTGATTATACAACAAATATGTTAAAAACTGTTCAGTGCTACAGATGGTCTCTATTACTGCTGATGAAGGACACGTTCTTTCCCAATGCAGCTTAGAACAGCCCAAAGTATTCCAAATAATTTTGGCTTTAAAACATGAAACAGTCCTCCAAATCCCATTTATTAGAAATAGGTACAGTTCATCCAATACACTGATTACCTATTAAATACTTTTACAAGAGGAATGCAAACCTAAGAGATTCCTTATAGCTCAGCAGCACTTCGACAACAGTGCCAAGAAAGCAGAACAACAATGCAAACCACAAACCCTAAGACTGGAGGCAGAACTGAACCACGAAGGAAAGTCAAAACAACAATATGCCACCAGACACAGAGAATGTATCAAGACTGACATGTGCAGCTAAAAAGAATTTCACATTGTTGACTATTAACAGCTGCCATGTCTTGCACTGAGTACTGTGACTGAGAATTTCCAAAGGGAAATTTTAGCCCAAAAATGATGATTTATCACAATCTAAACTTCTTACAGGGTTGCTGAAATCTGTGCAGAGAAGGAGTAAATCTGATTAAAGTGAGTCATTAAAGCACACCAAAACCATACAAGTTAAATCAGTCTTGCATTGAACCAAAAAAAGGCCAGCAAATCTTGTTTGCTTGAGCTGTGCTCTCTCTCTGCATCTATTTGCAACCCAGTGATGCTGATCCACTGACTCGGAAACACTCACCTGCATCACTTCACCAGACAGAAACCAGCATGAACTAAGTCAAATGGATCACAGTGATTAACCAATAGATTGATTTTTTGTGTTTTAAAAATGTACAGTACAGTATCTGGAGGTTACTCTTTTCTAGATTACTTACAGTTTTCTAAAATCTTTAGGAACTTGATCCTCTCAAGATTCATCCTCCTTCAGATTTGAACTCAATGGGCTGTTTCAACCAAGGGACAGGCAAGATTGTGTAAACTAAGTTTCCCTGAGAAGTCAAGACAAAAATTAACGTTGCTTACCTGCTGGAATATACAAAGACTAGGAAATGTTCTTGAGATATCCAGTTTTATTAACTCCAAGCTTGCTTCTCTGTCAGCTGCAGAAAATCCAGCATCTACAAGAGCCAAAGTTTGCATTTATTACCTGGATCAGCATACACTCTGTTGGGTTTTTTTATTTTCCAGTAAGAGTTAGCTTTTGCACAGCTCATTTATTTTGATGTGAATGCTAGGGAATAAGGCTACAGACAGAGCAATTCCATGTATTCAGAACACAGGCTAAGCAGCAAGTATGGCCTGACCTAGGGCAAGCCTACAGTGCACAGTGACCCTCAATTTGTTTTGAGGCGATGTGGGGAAAGACACAGGGCAAGGCAGGTCAGGCACTTCACTGCTGTCTGCTGACAAATCATTAGACAGACACAAGCCTGTCAACCTGTGATCCCCTCACCTCCAACAAGGCTTCCCAGTGGTTCCTGAAGTAGCTGCCTCTGTGGATAGGCTGTGGTGGGAGAGAGAAGTACTAAAGCAGCAGCATTTGATGGATACCACCCATCTCTACTACCGTCAGTTCTCCTTTCAAATTCATAGTTTTTAGTCTTTGTATGTGTTGTTAAAGATAATGGACACTATAATTCACTCTCCATAACTGAAACAGAACTCATACAAAATGTATTTCTATAGCATTAGCTTTGTTTCTGATATCGAGGTTTTATTGGTATTCTGCCTGTTCTGGTAAGTACAGATGGGAATTACGTACTGCTGCTTACTGAGCCATCAAAAAACAAGAGCTGTCACAAGCCAATGTTTGTACCAATCACATGAGCATCTACTCCACAAAATAAAGAGGAAGTTGGAAACGTACTAGATGCCATCTTATTTAAGATGTAGACAATCTTAAGAGAACAAAGTAGGGGACTTCCAATCCAAAATGTTTTTCTGCTTACAAATGACAGTATGTGTGTTCTCCTTTTTCTGCTCTGCTCAGCATAATTACTTACCAAAGGCAATTTCATTTGCATGTAGTTTTATACTCTCAAAACCAGACAACTCTTCCGATTAATTAGTAAATCTCAAACCACTTTGTCTGCAAAAATAAATTGCTGCTCTCTGAAACACACCCCAGAGATTGGCTCAAAGCTGCAGTAAGGGACTAAAATACAACTTTCAGCTATAATTTGAGTTTCAATGCTAAAACTACAGATGCAAAAAAGTGTTTTAGGTGTTGCAGTTCAAATGATAATCCCCAAACTTCCCCAGTTTTCCTACAAATTTACATCAAAATAAGAGCTGTACCCAGAGATTGTTTATGAAGAAAAATTAATAAGTGTGCTTCATAAGAGACTATTATTTCAGTGAGAAGAATACAGCTATTCCTTGCTTCCACAAAAACACACTTCCTGTTTACCTGAACAAATCTTCAGAGATTAATTTTTTTTGTTTAAAATATGTGATTTCATTTTAAGGAACGATTTTACAAAAATCTTTTATTCTTTAACACAGCATAAATCCTTTACAAAGAACATACCTTCACCTTCTACTTCAGACCCTCCTCCTGTGCTAAGTGACCGCCACTTCTCTTTGGCACGAGCCAGGCAAATATCATACAGTTCTGGACAAAGTAAAACAGAAAACCAAGTCCATTATTTGAACAAGTTCATGCCCACTACCTACCCACCTACCACATGGGCAGTGTTGCCCTAACCCTAACAGGTAACATTGTTCTCTAGCACAGTTGCTGAACTTCTGACTGGGTTATGGTTTTGAAAGACTTGTTCCACTGGCCTCTAAATTCAGATTAAGTGAAAAGGAAAGGCAATCCAGGCATAAGTTGCATTTTATGTTCAAGTATTTACTGTTTCTTCCAGAGCACTGATATTCAAAATTATAGTCTGAATGAGTAATTGGGAAAGTCTAGCAAATTCCATGTAAGAACTACACCCCAGGTAACTAAACCAAAGAAAGCACAGAAAAGCACCTACAGCAGGAGTACAGGCAGTCTATCACATTTCCATGTTGGAATTAATTACATATATTAGTTTTTCAGAGCTGTATTTTCCTGCACTTGGAAGTAGCACACTATTTCTTATTTTCACAAACACACAAACAAAAGCACAAATCTTCCCAGGGGTCTTTTAATCTCTTACAAACCTGTTGTCTTGCTTCAAATCAAAGGAAGCACACTACATGCATATTTATAGGCATTACAAAAATTAACAACAGTTCTAAGTTTCAAAAAGAAAAAAAAAAAACTTGAGTCATTAATTCTGGCCATGTCCGTCTAACATCAAAGCAAGACACAGTAACAGCAATAATCAGAAACAATTCACAGCAGCAGTCCTAGAACAGCTACAAGATTAAAAGACACTGTATTTTTGAACAAAACACATCAAAGCATCATGAAGAGGCATAAGGAGATAACATTTGCTCACACCCACACCTCAGGTTCTGATACACCACAGCAGATACATGACCGTCCCTTTACTATTTTGCTTTTGTAAGACAATGCCAACAAAACAACAGTCTCACCGTGGGTGATGTTCAACTCGTTGCCAATTGCCAAGCTCCAGACTTTGCCTCTCACACTTGGTGGAATGCCCTGCCACCACAGCTCTCGAACTTTACGGGAACAACACCTGTATAAAGAAAAACAGATCATTCTAAGAAATATTTCATTGCCTGATGAATCGCAGATGTGTCCTCCTACCACTGCTCCGAACCAAAATGAACATCAACAGGCCCAGAAGTCAAATGCAATTTGCACATACCCATTCTTTTGTATTATTTTGCTTTGAATGTGAAGGAAATCTTACTGCCTCCCAAGGTAATGGCTTATTTTGACAGAGGCACTGCAATCACAACACCCATAATCTGCAACCACACTTGACCAGCAAAAACCATGGGGAACAAACGAAAAGGAAGCCCATAGCTATGCCACTGCCTATGATAAAGACTGGACAGCTCCATGCAAGACTTAATAGAGGCACTAATTATGGAACTCTCCCCTCTGCCCTCTGTCACCACCCTGTTGTGCAAACAGATGTGCAGTTTCCCACCCATCTTTTCAGCTCTAACTCCCTGGAAAAATGCATGAGGATGTGACAAGGAGTAACTTTTAGAAGGGAACATGGAAGACTTTTTAGCAGAACACAAGCTCTGAAATGGCTGCAGCTGATGTTCATTAATCTGAGAGCCCAGCAGGAGGAACTGAACAGCACCTAAGCACCAATGAAAGTGGTAAAACCACAACAGTCCATTTATTTAAGAGCAGACTGAACTAAATGTAAAATAGTGAACACATTGGGGAATTTCTGGATTTATAAACCAGTAGAGGAAAAGGTGACCTCATTTTTACGGCAGCCATAACAGATGCATCCTCAAATACTACAACACTAATGTGTAAAGACAAATATACAATTTGCTTAGGCTTGATTTGTTATACTTCAGTTCTCCAGAAATTTCCAACAAATTTTAACATATATTCTCAGAAAACTAGATTCCACAGTTAAGCAAATTGCAATTTTGAGTGCAGTTGGTTTATGCTGAATGGATAAATGGTGGTTGTATTTGGGAGGGTGAAGGGGTGGCTCTTTTAAGATGAGTAGCAAAGACCATGAAGGCAGCTTATCAACTGCCTGCACTGTCTTCGTACAAAATCTTTTAGCACTTAATATAAGTAACTTTTTCCCTAGTTCCCTTTTCCATCATTTGATTATCCCAACAGGTAGAACACTGTAATTAAAGAGGCTTCATAAACCATACAGGTTTATGAACCCACACTGATAACACGAACAGCTTAAGTAGTCAAGGAAAGCTTATTTTGGATAAATACATGGTGTTCAAGTATTACGCTTCATGCTTTTACATTCTCTACCACAGATCACTTCTCAGTGCTTCAATTTCTGATTATCCTGAGCCTTCATTAAAGACAAATAATAAGATTTAGCACTGCATCATGTCCAGCCATCCTTCCAGAAATACATACGTTGTTTATTTTCTTTGTACCTGTCCAAGAGTGACTTCCAAGAAAAGAAAAGCTTCCAAGACCATTTGAAATTATGCTTCCTAACTTTGTAACTTCTCTTCAGGACAAAGACTCTGCAATTTTTAATTAAAACTCAGTATAACATACTGTCTTACATAGTTTCCCAGTTGGGCAAGATTTCATTGTTCCATGTTAAAACAGCATTGCCAATGCTGTCTTCCAGTTTACAGCGTTCTTCCAGTTGTTTCTTTCTCTTCTGGGCTTCTTTCAACTCTGCAGAAAAGAAATTTTCTTTTTAAGTTAATGAAAAGCCAGAAACTAAATATTTAGAGTTAGTCAGGGCTATACAACCATGTAAAAGCACACCATTTTCCCCTAAAATTACTGTTGAACTCTAAAAATTTCCCAGGCACACAGCTAACTAAGCAGTGATGTCAGCTGTGAACAAGGAACAAAGTGGAACAATGCACAAGACTCATTTTCAATGGATGGGACAAAGGGAGTCGGATAATACATGGTTTCTTTGACCCTCCAAATCTAACCACACCAGTAACTTTGAATTAGCACCTCTGACAGCCAACAGCCTCACCCAGTAGGACAGGTCAGAGTATTTCCTAAGAAAGCCCCACCCTTTTATTTATGTCAGATTCAAAAACATAGGCCAAATGGATACAAGTTTTGTATTTCATTTTCATACATATATTACAATTTAGATGTTCTGTCCAAAAATCACATTTTTGATGTCACTGGCATATGGATCATCTAAATGTCATGCATCACAAATGGGAACCTTCAGTTCATTAAAAAGAAAACACTTTTCATGTCTAGTTTAGATATGTTTTACATTTTTGCATTATCACTCAATGTATATTCCTGCATCACCAGCTACTACTTTTTTCCACTGGAAATGTTGGAGATGGATTTGCCACAGTGGAAATACACGACACATGTGTGCACACACACGCTGTCTACAGCATGGGAAGGTACTGTTCTGGCAAGTAAAACCAAGTGCAGAACAGCAGTACCGTGAACAAGGCCTTCGGAACAAGCACATTCTGCCTGATGGGTCCAGTTCAGAGGCCAAGAGAAGCTATGCCTGAGCACAATCATCCCAACTGCCTCAGAGTATTTTCAGCTTTGCTACAAGCTTTCAATTTTTCTCGTAACAAAAAGAGGGTATTTACACTCTTTGACCTCCTGACCTCTAAACAACATGTCACTCTGCCAATCTGTTCATCTGGAGTGGCTTTAGGGACAATGGGGTTGTCGTGGTATTTATCTGGACAGAATGACATACTCCAGGTCCAGTGAAGACAGCACAAGGACCTGGTCCATTGCCTAATCATCCTCCCATTTCTCTCAAGCCACCTACCCTGCACTTACAGAAAGAACAGAGAAACTCCTCTGGACTACTAAAGTGGACATACTAAAACAGGAGTCACATTAAAACAGGAGTCACATGAAGTCAAAACTTCACTGGTACGTGTATGATGTGCTAAATCACAAGAGGACACTTCTATTAGTATGTCTGCTGTAGAAAGTAAGGAAGTCCTGTGTTCATATCACCTTTCCACTGTTCCTTACTGTTCAAAGGTCTGGCCAGCTGGAAAAAAGTATTTCCAGCAGCTCCCACTGGATGCAAAACCTCTGTGAGTCCAAATTTCCTGTAACTGCAATGCATGTTTTTAATTAGAAAACCCAGCTGGTCAGAAATACCAGCAGAAGGAAACCACCACTACTGTCACCTCTGCCTCATATGCACGGTACAGTGTTATTAAGACACTTGTGTGAACAATGTCAACAAGAAATTATGAGCAAAACCCTGGGAAAGCTGTAAATTTTAAGTGAGAGACTATCAAATGAACATAATCACATACATTTTCCTTTGTGGAAAATTATATGTTTATGTACTACAACCTGAACAGGTTGATCCCAACATGACACTGACAAATACTCTGCAGTTTTAAGTCTAGTCTTCACTAATTTGACTGACAACCTACTTCACTATATTAGTAAGTTTTTAAAGCCACAAATAGATGCCACTCTTAATTAAATGAGTTACAGATTAAAAATTTTTTTCCTGCTGGATCCTAGGACTTTTATTTTTCAGCTCAGGGTGGGGCTTTTCAATGAAACTACCTTTGTTCCTCTCTCTTTGAATTGATTCTTCTTTAAAGGAAGGTACAGATCACTCACATTACAGAGAAACAGGCTGACACAAGTGTATTTCAGGTTTAGAAATGCCCCTTAACTTTACTTTTCTCCTCTGAAGACAAGAAATTTCCTCACCTCTTTTTTTTGCTTGAACTACCATTTCTTCGTACTGTTGTCTGTGTTTCTGAGCTTCTTCTGCTGGTTTTGCAGGGAGGTTCCTTAAATTAAAAAAAAAAAAAATAAAAAAAAATCAATATTTAAAGTTGGCATGCCTGTCTAAAGAAAATTCTAGGCACTTCTAGAAGAAAAGCATACACTGCTTCTTGTCAAAATATGCAATCAGTGAGCAGAACAACAGATCCTTGGAAAGAATATTTTTTTTGCCAGAGTCAGCAGAAGGGAGGAACACTGTCCAGCTATGACTACTTTTATACACAAAATATGCTGACTAATTTCCTTATGTTTGGTAATTTCAGCATTTTTATTATTAAACCAACTGAATCCACAGGCTGATCTTCATAAAGGGTATATACCAAGCTGGTAGTTTGAATTTAAACCGGTAAGACACAGGACCATACTCTCTCTTACTGTGCACCTCATTTATGGGTTACATGCACAACTTTCTTTACCCACACGTAATGACTCCCTACCCCAGCTTCCCTTTCCCTCTGCTCTCTGAGACTCCACTTCTATTTTAAAGGCTTCACACTTCCCCCTTGCTCCTAGAGCAACAAGTGGCACCGGAGTCATCCTTGATATTCTCCACTCATCAATACCAACACAACATTTTGATTTGTGATTAAGGCTCTGCCACACAAATATAGGTGTTCATATGTCAGAACACATTACCTTTAAGCTACTCATATTTGTAATTAACGTAAGTATCTCTTTACAAATACAGGATCACCAAAACATCAAAACAGGAAATGACTAACTATTTTGTTATTCTGTATTGTGGCACACTGTATTTTATTCCTAGGACAGTTTGTATCTTTGGTTAACAGAAAAGCTATACAAAAATTCACTTTCCTGTTCCTGTAAGGTGTCTGTCACACACCAGGCAGCTGCTTCCCATCAACACAGTCACCATTAACAGTGAGTGAGTGTCACTATTTGCGTAATCACAGCCATGGGATACAGGCCTATGACAAATCAAGATTTGTTCATATCTTTCTGGTTTTTTTCAAATCAAGATTGTTACTAGAACAAGGAAAGTAAATTTTCACATTTCTGCCTTTGTTAGGCACAGAAAACAACCTACTCTTTTTCCAGTTTCACTTTTGTAAAGTGACCACCATCTTTTTTAAATCCAAGTCTTTAGAAATGGTTCAAGTTAGGGAAAGTTTAGAAAGGAAACTCAGAGGAAATAATACAGTTCTACTTACTTAACTTCCACCACTCAAATTATCTGCCCTGTCTCTTAACATCACCATCATACACGTGAGATGATGTTTAGTATCTATTAAGATTTAACTAACACTTTTTGAAGTTGAAGCTGGAGGAACTATGGAATATTTACTGATATTTTTTTTACTATAAAGTTTTACCTAAATCCTACAATTAAGTGTGAAATCAAGAGCAGCCATTCTGAAAAAAAAAAAAAAACCTCATTGCATTTTTCTTCCAGAAGTCTTAAAGCTTTTGTCATAGGAAATCAAAAAGAAATTACTTAAAGCCTGATAGGAAAAAAAACAGTATGTAAACTGCAAGCAAACAATTAAAGAATTTTCTTTAGAAAGAGTCAGAGGACAGCATTGCTGCCCAGAGCAGTTTTCCCTGCTAGACAAAAGAAATGATGATTCACTTGTCTAGAATCTTAATAATACCTATTCTGCTAGACGTTCCTCAGTCTACCAACAGCAGGAAAGAAAGCATAACCTGAACATTCTCCTGTAATGCATCACTAATTCCATCTGTACTTCTCAGATTATCCCACAAGAAGATTTTTAGCAGGCAGGTTTTGAATACAACAGATAAGATAGCATGCTTTGTTTCCAGCTGTACACAACAAAGCCTGCTGTAACAAATAATCACTCATGTTGTTCTAGACATCCCGAGGTCTTGCCACATAGTCCATCAGACAAGCCAAAAAGTTATTTAAATAACCCTACAACTAGGCTACTTTGACACGGGCATTTTTCACACGGCTTTGTTGATGACAACACAGATCTGTGTTATGCCAATTCTTCACACCAATGCACAGCTACACTAAAAATGCAGACATCACGCCCATAAAGCCAGACAACATTCACAATCATAGACTAAACACGACTGAATTTGTGTAATTTAGGAGCAAAACATGGCAAAGCAACTGCCAGTAAATCACTCACTCTGGAGTCCTTTGCACACTGAAGAATCTCCTTGCAGTAAAAGAGGTATGAAACAACTTATCAAGTACTTGACAACCTTTAAAAAGTGATGCTGAACTCACTGGAGAACAATCGCTATTCATGTTTCATTATGTATGGATGTGTTTTCTTTCTCTGTGTAAACAGGACACTGTATTCTTGCTTCTCAATCTCTTTAGCATGTACCAGCTTCATTTTTATGCTTATGTTCTCTCACGGAAAATACAAATCCCTTATTCATGTTTAAAAGGCAGAATTACTCAAAACTAGAGCTCTGCTCTCTTACTTACCTCCTTTCACAAAAAGCCATTGCTTTTATTATAAAATAAGGTTCCCTCTGTAACCCACTTCCATATTCACTAGTCTGAAAAAAATTCTACTTTGGATTTTAAGTAATCTGTTTAAGTTAGGGTAAGCAAATACACTGAGTTAGAAAAATCTTTGCTAGGTTAATTTTAAAGGGACCCTCACTGTGGCACTTCCCAAAACTTACGCTGGTCTGTCCTCTAAAATAAGTGCTGTAGTGGAGAGTGGTTCAAAATCAAGATTCTTCCTCACATTCTGTTTAGGAGAGAGAGGTTTGTGAGCTCGCCCAGTTTTTTCTTCATATTCCTAGAGAAGAAAGAGACAAGGCAGTTTACAAGAGTGCAGAACACCAATACGATGCACAAGGGAATTTAAAATGGTCTACAAAAGTCTTCAAGACAATGCTTTCACATCTCTACCCTGCTCCAGTGCCTTTACAGCTTTTCAACTTAGAGCAACCTCAGAACTGAAAACAATGGCAAATTTATGTTCAGGAGTGAGTTCTGATGTTTTTTCCGTTCTTTCTATTTGTAAAAACATCTGAAGTTCCTCTGGCTGACAGCCTGCTTTTACATAGTACTACTCAAAAGGAGTTTATAAACAGCAGATACTATCTGAGGTATAAAAATAAGACCTATTTAAAATATTTTGCTTTTCATTTACATGGTTTTGAAAGTGAAGCCAAAAATGACCACAACCTCCTTGTCTTAAAATCTCATAGTAAGATTTCTCCCCACGCAAGCTGTTTTCCCATGCAACAGTTCAACAATGGAAAAAAAACGAAAAGAAAAGGTTAAAATCCCAGAAAGCCCACACTTGGTAAACGTCTTACACAACCCCACATTATAGAGCATAACATGTTAACTTGTGTCTGTAATCAGACACTGACACACAAAAGCAAGACCAGCAAAGAGGCACCAAGGTGACGGGGTCTGGAGCCAGTGCCCTACAGAGAGAGGCCCAGAGGCTTGCTCAGCCTCCAGAGGAAAAGCTTTGTAGGGATCTTTGGCAGACAGCAATAATGGGATGTGGTGAAGGCTGAATACAAGTCTCTGAAGCACTTGTATAAAGAACACAAAGACAACAGACACAAACTTCTACCAGGGGAATTCTAGTCAGGCACTGGAACAAGTCTCCTGAGATGCAGCAGAACCTCCGGCCTTAAAGGCATTCGAGCTCAGGCGAATGAGCCCCCAGAACCTGGTCTAAGCAGACTCTCTTCTGACAGGGGTGTTAGTCCCTCAGAGGTCCTTCCACTCAATTACTGTGTCACCATGATCTACAGGAGAGGGCTTGGCATTACACATACAATGGTATTTTTATTTTTCCTACAAACACTCCTTCAGAAAAAAAAACACATACTAAAACCATGACCTAATAGGATAAACCAACCTTTACACAGTTTCCATCTACTCGACTGCTTGAAGTGCTGTAGCAAACATTAGGTATGCAAAGTATCAGTGATATACAATCAACAAACATGGTCCCTATGGAAAAACCACATCTACACAATAGTTACTTCTATATTCAACTTTATAATGATTTTTGCCACTTCCAAGACTCAAGGGCTTTCAGGCACAGCTTTTTTATGTAATTTCTACTGAAATTTTGTAATTTAAAAATTCAAAAAAAAAAAAAAATGAACAATATGAATGTGTTATGAATAGGGTTCCAGCCACAGACTTCTCTCTGTCAGCACAAAGACCTTCTCCAGTGGTACTGCTTTCTTCCTCTCAACCTGTCAATTACATCAAAGCCTCCTTGGGCAATAGATCCAACCTTTCCAACACAATCAGAACAGCCTGGATCATTCAGTAATTAAAATGGGATCCCTACCACTTCTAGAAAGGCCTTCTCCTCCAACCCTACCTTAAAAAAAAAAAAAAAAGGGATGAAAACCAGACATAAGTGAAGAACAACACAACCTTGGACTTCTACTTTATATTGTACAGTTCAATTCTAGCTCAAGCTAATTCTGTGGGACTCATGGGTGCAGGTCTGTGCAGCCCTTGGAGCATAAAAATCCCTCTTTGTCCTTGTGTGTTAACCAAGCACTGCTTCAACAATCAATCCTATGATGCCTGCATTGCTGTGATGGGAAACACAGTCATGAATTTGGAATGCCTGGCTCATTAATACCAGCTAATATTGCTGTCCATGACATCAGTTTGCAAACCAGGAAAAGAACCAAGAAAAATGGATTTAAACTTAGATTCGCCAAGTAAAGGGATGGTGCTCACGTTGACAAAGCTGTTCACTAAAAAAACCCTTCAGAGAGAAAATAAGCAAAGAAATATTGTAAAAGAGGCATTGTGATCAAGAGTATATTCAGAGAGCACAGGCACTGGTCTTACATTAGTCACTCGTATCAGCAAGCAGCTGATAGTGACCAGTGTGTGAGAGCACCATCATAATGTGCTTCAGCTGCACCAGCTGTGGAGTAAATCTGCTGTGCTGACAGCAATGAAGCAAAGGGCTATTCTTTCTCTCCATTTCTATTAGGTGACTGAGTTTTTTTATGAGCCCTTTCTCACAAATTAACATAGTCAAATATTAATCTCTATTACTGCTTCCACAGACAGGCAAACCTTGTGCCTAAATCTGACATCTTAACTCTTTTGAGACACTGTTAGTGAAAGAATAACCATCCAGCATCTACTAGGAACTGTTAATATGCAGAAATCATCACATATTGATCTCCCTAAAGCATCTCAGAACTTGACATTAAAACATATGCACCAATGCTTATTGCACTACAAGTTCCAGAAAAGCTGCTTAATTTTGGCTTAGGAAAATTATTTTCAGGGTCTCCTTTCACTGAAAGCCAAGTGGACGGCAAAATTGCTTTTGGAAGGTGAGAAACAATGCCCACACTGGGGATTTTCTTCTGTACAGCAGAATTAATTTGGAAATCTCTTTCAGCTAAGCACAAAGTTTTCCAGACCAGCACTACGCTACATAGAACTCAAGAATTTCTTGGTTAAGATGCTTTATTTTTGAATGTGGGTGGCTAGTTACAGTATTGGCACACCAGTGCAGCTACTCAAAGCACTCAAAAGCCCACCCTGCATTTCAGCAAGTATTCACTGACGTGTTCCACTCAGCACTACCCTACAGTAAAGAAGCCAGACCAGCACAAAAATGGGAGTGGCACATTTTATGAGATTACAAGTATGATTCCTTTGTAGTAATTTCATCCTTTTCAGTGGTAGCCAAACATGAATAAAACTGAGGGTGACATTATCTACAAGACTGTTTTTTAATTAGGTAAAATAATTAAAAAACCCCAAGCAAACAATCAAACAAAAAATTCTTCCCGACTACCCCCAAAAACACCAAAACCCCCAAAATTCACAGAAGACAAAAGCTCATGAAAATTATCTTTTACTCCAGTGAGAATGCAATTTCAAACAGCACAAGATATGATACAGTAATGAAACACACTGAAGCCTTCACAAACTCATATTAAGACTATGTGCTGACTGAGCAAGTAGAAATATTTGCACATACAGGCATGCTGCAATAGACTGGACCACACAATAGCTCATTTTAAGCGTTGGGTTTTGTTGATTATTGGTTTTGGTTTTGGTTTTTTTTTTTTTTAAGACAGACTCAAATCTCTCACAGGTACAAATAATTCAGCATCTGTTTAAACCCTATACTATAATTAGGGGTTACTAACCTGACAGGGTTGCAAGCTAATTTTAGGACCAACTCTGCGTGAACTGACCGTTTACAATCTAGAATACATCCTTATCACTGAGATCACTTAGGCTTTCTTCCAGGTTTCGTCTTTACCTGTTTACAAGAGCTGAACCAGGGTTTGAAGATGTTCTGTAAGAGCGTGCTCTCGATTAAAGCACTGATTTAAATAATCCAAACCAAACAAAGAAAACCCACAGAAACAGCCCTCCAGAAACCAAGTTTAATTCCCGGTGGAACCTGGCAGCTGTGCAGTTCAGATGCGAGAAGCTCCAGTCGTGATGATCCTCCGTGAGTCTTCACAAAAGAGAACCCAACCTACAAAGGGATCCTCAACTATCCCTACCGAGGCGCAAATAACGCACCAGAACACAGGGCAAGTGCTGAACGACCAACCGCGCTACCCGGGAGAGCGCCGTGGGACCTCCCGCACGCCCTGAGCCTCCCCGGGCACCACAGCGCGGCAGAAGTGAACCTACAATAACACAGACTGCTCTATCAAGGTCATCTCGTTTCGGCCCTGCGTGTTTAAAGGCAGCCGCTCTCCGACGGAGCCGAGTATGAAATATTCATGCCGGGCGCGGAGCGGCAGACGCCGCGCTGCCGGGCTGTGGCTGCCGGGCACGGGGACGGCGGCTACCCCGGGGCACTCCCGGGGGTGGCTCCCAGCCCGCTGCTCCCACGCTCCCACACCCCGAGCCCCCGGCGGGGTCTCGCCTCGCACAAAGGGGATTCCCCCTTCCCGGGAAGTTGGTTCTCTCCCGGAGCCGGCGAGGCGATCGAAAAGCGGGCGAGGCCGGGTTCCCCGACACGCGCTCGACTCCGCGCCCGCCCCGACCCCCGAGCGCCGCCCGGCCCGCCCCGCTCACCATGAACGCTGCGGTCCCTCAGAGGCGGCGGCGCCGGAGCCCCATTGCCCGCCCCGCTCCGCGGGCCTGGCTCCCGCCGCCCGGGCCCGCACGGCCTC
>VZRE01004773.1:133690-169252 GCA_013396775.1 Cephalopterus ornatus | reverse complement strand
CGCCCTGCGCCGCCCGGGCACGCTCGGCCCCGCCCGCCACACGCCGCCCGCCTCCCGCATCGGCCCGGCAGCGCCGCCCTGCCCGCCTCGGAGCCGGGCCCGTCACGGGTAACCCCAGCCTCGCACAGGCTCCTGAGCATCAGCCGCGGCCTTTGTCTGCCCAGAATTACACGTGCTGGGTTAGGAAGCAGCTTGCATTCCTGATACACTGGCATCTCTCTCCACTGGTTTCCCACCCAGGCGCTTCCCATCCCTCCGTCCCTGCTCCCTGCCTCCAGCCAGGTGTTTCCTGGCACTGAGTCCGATACTGTGCCTTGCTGAGACAGCCTCGGTAACAGTCCTAAGTGCAAGAGCAGCTAAAACTCACCAGCCCTTAAACCAGTGCACCAAACAAAAAGCGGTAGCTTTATGCTGAAATCCTTCCTTACAGCATAAATATCTTTTCAGTGCCACTCATGCTCTCTCCACTTGAGATAGCTCTAAAAGATGCAATATATTAACCCCTTCCTTCTACAGTTCCGAAAACTTTCACGTCACATCTTAATAAATATTTTGCCTCAATCCAGATTAATTAGACTTGCTACTATTCCTTTGTCCAAAAGCTCTTAACTTAGGGGAGATACCCAAGTTGCTGTGGCTTCCATCTTTGGTAGACTTGCATTTTATTGTATTATCTGTTCACCTGCAACTTTTCTCAGCCCTGTACTAAGGATTTCATATTCCCTAATCTCACTATAGTTTGCATCTGCCAGGCTGAATGGTTCACGACCTTTATCAAGGCCTGATCGTGAATCCCAAAATGAGCATCAAGGACTGACCTGACAACAACCAGTCATTCAAGTATTCTGCTTTCAAAAGGTGGCTTTGCAAAAGTTAACTTATTTTCTCAGAATTGCCAGGTGTTATATTGCTATTGTTTTCAGCCTGTGACTTCACATCTATTTCATGGATGCAGTGATACCACCCCAAAAGGTGGAACAGCTCACTGTTTAAAAGTATCTGGGCTTCATTTCTGCCACCCCCAATCAGTTACAGACATCTGACATCCAAGCATCCAGTGTCAGAGCACAAATTATCACAATGGCAAGTCAACCTAGCTCATGGAAAGCACTACAGCCTCCAGTGCTAATGCTTTATCTCATGAACTATCTGAAGCAGTAAGTTATCACGCATATTAAAAAACATTCATGTAAAGATACAGCTATTAACACACAAAAAAGCAGATCATGAGAAAAAGTACCCGGGGTGGTATATCCTGCGGTAGATCTCTGTGCTGTCACAGGCTGAAAACAGAATGATATCGCAGTTCTTCTGCAAAGCACTGACTGGGAGAGAGGGATGCCTGGTGGCACAGGAAAATGCTTGCGTGGGGTGAAAAGTGAAGTACCCCCTGCAAATCAGACCACAGCTGGCCGCATGTTACACACACAGTTGGTGGCAGCCAGTATTTTTAGGCTACCACAATTATACCAATACCTGCGGCTACTCGAACAAGTTATGTGCAAGCTTTAATTACATTTTATTTTTTGACTGGAATTGTCCCCTCACTCAGCATATGAGACAGGATTGCACAAGCAAACAGAAAATTAATTTTCCCCTGGTTTGATTCTGACCGCTACCTAAATAGTGCCTCAGTGTTCCCTTCCACGGCTTCGTAGCTGCCTACTGCATGTCCACCTGCAGTCTCTTACCTTTTGTAACTTTTATAAATAGTTTATCAGACAAATTTCAGCTGGTGCACACCCAACACTTCACTGCCCTCCCCTCGAACCCCTCACACCATTTTTTGTGCCACCATTAAGCAGCAGTATGACTGTTCCAGGCTCACTAGACTGGGGAAATGATACTGCTGAAAACAAACACTCTGTGCTGTTGAATTAGTCTGGTTACTCTGTAATGCTGTGGGGCAATGTAAATGTTGAAGGAAAAGGAAGGAAAGGGAGCATGCAGCACAACTGTTTCTTTCAGAGTGCACCTCAAAATCCGATCATGAAACTTGCAGATGATCTTTGGGTCTGGGAAACTAAGATATGATTCTTGATATGGCACTGGGCCATAAATAAGTCATTCTAGTGGAGACTCTTATGTACGGAATAACCAAAGAGGAGACTGACACCTCAGGCAAAAATCAGATTATGAGAATATCCTTCAAAACTTAAACAGAATACAAACTGCTGATCTTAGATATTAAACTATCAAAACAACTCCTTTAGGAGGCTTTTTAGATAACTTCAGAATAGTTCCGTACTGGTTTTGAAGTGCAGTTAATTTATTAGTTACTGATCTAACAACCTGAGAAATCTGAATTGCCCACTCAACCTGCATGCTTTGCCAGTGATCTGGCAAGCTCTGCAATTAATTAATGCTTCAAGAACCATCAGCCCTACTTGGTTCACCCAGCTTTCTCTCTCTATACATATTTAATCCTCCTATGTTATAGAAGGATACCTGAGCAGAAGATAGCAATGAGGTGACAGAATTTGATGGAAATAACATGTGTGAAGTTTTATCTTCCACCAGGATATCCTTCTCCTTTTTAGTACCACAGTATTCTTCTATTCCATACTTAACAAATTAGAAAAAGATACTATGGCCAGTTCATGAGGAAAACTTCACACTATTTTTAAGCATAATTTCAAGTGCTCTGAAACTTCCTTCTTTCCCCTGAGAAGTGTTTACTTCTCCCTTCCAATTATGGGTGATATGGAACTTGGGCTGGCAACTATTATCCCACACAATCACACTGAAGTTAAGTGAATAAAATAACGTATGCATCTTCCAGAAAGTTGAGAGAGAACGAGAAGCCACATACTCAGTCCTGTGCTCCACACACACTGGACTAATTTAACAATTTTTCCATAAACATATTTGTATAACACGATATTTTGAGCAACAGAGGCATCAAATTAAGGAACACTTATAACCTAAGCATAGATAAGGCCAAGTTAGGTCTTCCAAGAAAGAATAACAGTTTGTTCCAAGAAAGAATAACAGTTTGCTGTTTTGAAGTCGGTTGCCTCTAACCATTCATTGTGCTTGTATCACATGTTTCTCACCCCCAGGGTTCACATTTCATTGGCACTGCAGGTAAATAATTAAGTGTTTTTTGGTTCATAGAGAGTGACATGTTTCACAAAGAAAAAAAGGAAGGAACAGAAAATAGATGCCTCTATTTAAAGAACTCAAAGAGAAAGCAGACCTATGAGCCACGAGAGGCATACCTATGAACCCTGTAGCTTAAGAACAGCTCTTTATTGTCAAATATGGGATCCTCATTAAGATTGAACAGCATCTGGTTCCAAGCAACTCCAATGTGAGTCACAGTAGCAACAAAAAAAACCCCAACACCCTTCAGCTTAGAACACTGCAAAGGACACAACTGAGCCTGTATATACAAACATGGGCACAGTTTCCCTATATACTGACACTATCTGGTACCCTGCAGCATCAATCAAATGGAAACATCTGCAAGAAAGGCCTCCAGCAGGGCAAGCATCTGCTAAGTGCTTGAGAAAGAGAATACACGATAGGTGGTTATTTTATTTTTTTGTGAACATCTGACAAAATAAAATGCTATCAACACCTGCTTTCAGCATATCCCTTGAATGTCACTTCCAGGGACTGGGATTCCAATGGATACAGACTTCACATAAAAACAATTTTACATAACCTGTACGTCCACTCACCGATCTTTCCACCTTTAATTATCCACACAGCCTCGGCAACATACCCTTCCAAATAGTCTCTCAGCAACTTTTTCTTCTGACATTTCACATTAGTGCTGATGTTGCAGGGGAAAACTCACCTTTCCTATCTAGTATCAAATAACACGCTCTTCAGTCTGGCTGAAGATCATGTTAGAACTGTCCCCCTCATTCTGAGTGAGACACAGAAGTAAAACGTCTCCCCACACCACGTCAGCTTGATGCTGATGCCATTCCGAAATGGTTAAGGAACGAAGTTAACTCTGGTATACAGGAAAAGAGTCAAAGGAACACGGCATTTCATCTTGCAAGTTCTCAAATCAGTTGCAAATACAACCTCAAATACTTGTAAAACTTCAACACAGCCTAAAAGTCACCCAGGAATGCCACTGACTTCGCAATGCACAACAACTTGCATTATTATGCTGTTCAGAGGCCCACCACAGCACATAGTCACTACTTTTGTTTGCAAACAACTGTCTATGTAGCACACTAGTACTTAACTCCATGACTTCAGTACATATAACAAATTAGCATAGGGAAAGGTACTTCAATTGACAGTTTTAACCATATTCTACTTCTCCCCTGTTTTCAAATCCCTCTGCTAGTTTCTATTCTGCTTTCTTATCAAGATTTGGGCATCTCTAAGGATCTCTGACCTCTTCAAGTTTGATACTTGTCTGCTCTTTGAAATTACAGAAAGGCAAGGCAATGAGTCTACTGCACTAAAGCCTCTGAGTGGATTTTTGCATCTATGTTTGCTTCTGTGATCTCTGAAATGACCCTTGAAGACGTTACTGGTGCTAATTTCTTACATGTCTAATAAAAGCTTATTTTATATTCATATTGATGGTGTGCTCCATATTCTCTCTCATCACCTTTCCAGTCTTGTAGACCCTTGTGCATTCTGTTTAATTTTACAAAAAAAACCCATATCAAAATGTAAATTTTCCCAAATATAATCTTCTTTACAACTTAAGGTTCAGTCTTGAGAAGAAGAAATTGTAGCTTTTCAAAGCTACACACAAACATAAATACAATATATAAAGGAATGCAACATACCTTCATAGTGTGCCTTAAAGCAATTACTATTTTCAGGCTTTAATATTGATGAAACTGTTTCCACTGAACTTTGTCATGCTCAAGTGACAACTTCTCAATAGAGCACAAGAAAATTCTGTGGAAATTACTACAGGCACAAAAAAATTGTAACAAAATCAAGTCAAAAAAAAAATCAGATCAAGAGTCCCCTGAGAGACGAAAGAAGAACACAAAATTTGCTAGTCTTCCTTCAGAAAGACACTTAGGGAAAAAGCACCAGTCTGGCTTTTTAAAATCCTTACATCCGTATCTTCAGGGTTTCCAGTAACACACATACAATAACTCCATTCATTTTGTAGAGCCAAAGAACATCAGCTTTGTTTGTTGTTGCTAGTGAGCATGGTAAGAGTTAGCCTTTCAAAACCTCCACCTACCCCCATTCTTTAATTTTAGATGAAGTCTGAGATGTATAAACTGGAAGACAGACAAAGAAAACCTTTGGGTCGGGTTTCTTGGAAACTTGCTTCTGCTTAACACAGAAATAGCACACTGAAGTCTCGCAAAGCTTTCTCAATTTTACATGTCAGCAATGGAAGGTTCTAGTCTCCTGTTAGAATAGGCAGTTCCACCACAATATTTAGGGGCCAACACACCTGCCTTTAAGGATTTATCACCAGCTTTGCTTCCCAGTAAGGCTTTGCCAAGTGTTTGTGCAATGCAACAGTCAAAGGCACGTGCTGTTATTTCCAGGTTTGCTCTCTACAGACATCTATTTTCATTCAAAAAACCCATGGGGGGGAAAGTTTGAAAGCCTCCTGTGTGTTGCCAGGGGAAGGTTACTACATGGAAAAAACTTACTGACTATACAAAGATATAGGTGTCTAAGTATCTATCTCTCAGCACTGGCAGACACACAAATGCCAGCTGCATGTTGGATGGCATTTAACACAAGTGAGAGCAAGTTTCCACTGATGTATCAGCTCTCCTGACAAGTTGTATCCTCTGGCTTTGAAATTTTAGGGTTAGAAAGAGCTGTGTACTTCATACTCAAAAGTCAACCATTTCCCCATGAATTTGTGGCTTCCTGCATTTAAACACAGTCTTGTGCTATGAGAATTCATATTCCATCTAGTGATAAGTATCAACTTGGGCTACAAAGTAACTGTCCGAATTGAGCCAAACTGGACAACTTCAAATTTACTGCACCAAAACCTCTGTAAACCTCCACTGGCATTGGAATAGACCTTTCAGTAGAGACCACCAGCTGACATTGTAACTGCAATAACCAGCAAAGCTTATACTTCTTTCTAGGTAGTATCTTCATTCCTGAAAGCAGATACCTATCCTTAAACACCCCTTGTTACACCACCTTAGGATCCCTCCAGCTTCTAGGGCTTTTGACTCACATAACTTACAAGTAGTTTTAAAGAACAATAAAGCGAAAATGAAAGCTTTAAAACTGGAAAAGGAGGAGAAAAAACTCTCACTTCCTTTCAAAAATACTTTGTAGCCTGTCATAGCTATTCAAACCGGCACTCAAAGCTTATTATTTTCTATCAACAGTCTGATGCTTGAAACATATTCTGTGCTTTCACATGTTTTTAACATAAGGGGAGAAATTCCAACAGCATCAAAAGCTGCACTTTGGCAGCTAGACTCTGCTAGATTATACCTGGCTGGGTCATATTACATTCTTTTATTATTAAAATACTCCTGAACAACCCTCCTGCCATAGTATTAAATTACCCTTTCATTTACTGTGGATGGAAGATATTACTCTTGCTTTATCTATTTAAATATGATAGATTTGTTTGAGGCAGGTAATTTTCAAGACAGGACAAGGGCAACCCACTCTTTGTAGAGTAATACAGTCTACTGGAATTGCTGAATAATCTATTTAGTACAGTTCTTGTTGGGGAAAAATAAAAGGCTTCTTAGGACTTCATCAGTGACAAAACAGGTTTCCTTTCTTATTTTTATTTACTTTCACAAAAATTAGATGCCCTTTACATATGGTTACAATAAAATAAAAACATTTGTGACTGGATCAGAAGGAAAGACATGAAAGAGCACTGTATTAAGGCAATTTTCAAGTTTTGGGTTGTAATTCTTCAGTGGGGAAATTACTTACATCTTTATTTCCAGAGATTGTAACAACAATAGGCATAGGTTAGTTTTAGACTAACCCCCATAACTATGCCTTCTTACACTGCACTTGCTTCTTCTTAAAAAGGAAAAGGAACTCTGGCACTCCACAGAAGATCTAAATCCTGCCTTTTTGAAGGCTGACAAGGAGAAATGAACCCAGCAGAGGAGAACACGGGAAGTGGATCATTCACACCCTCAGACTCTTTGTGCAGAACAAAACAGAAAAAACACACTCCACAGTTTATTGCCAGAATGCTTCAAAGTGGCAACGAAGTCTACATGCAAACGCTCACCCTATTAATAGCTATAGCCATCAGTCACAATGATTTATCCAGGGATCTATCCAAAGACAAACTCAGGATAAGCAGAAGACGGTGCTTTATCCAGAACTGGAGGTTTAGCTCCTGCCAGAACCAGCAGCCAGCTTGAACCAAGCACTTCCCCTTCAAGAGGCCCCGCACGGACCCTGTGAACAGAGCGCAAAGCAAGGCCCAGCAGACGCTCAGAACAGCTCCGTATTTTTATCAGCTGGCCCCCGTCAGCACAGGCTGCGGATGTGCAGATGCGGAACAGGAGGCAGCAGCTGGACACACTGCACAGCTTCCACCCGGAGTGCTCCTGCATCCGGAGCTGCACAAAACTCCACACATCAGCAGTCTGTGGACTTTCCTCTGGTTTGGGTTTTTCTTTACTTGGAAAAACCACACTACTTTCAACGGGAGCTTTTATCACTGTCTGCCTAAAGCATGGGTTGTAGTAAATTCTTTCTCTATTTCTTGCTGGGTGCTGTTGCTCTGAAACTCTTTTCCATCTAAGAGGTTCAAGCCAGAAAACAGACTAAGTGATTTTATCAGTCTGCTAGGTTTCTAGCTTAAAAGAAAAATCAAGTAAAGATTGACTTGAATGACAACTAACCCAACTCAACCTACAAAGGTTTATCCAAGATTACTGTTATAAGATTAACTGTTTAACCCATAACAAAGCATCACCTGAGCCAAGCAATGTATTTTGCTGTTTCAAGAACTCACCTTCACTTTATGACATGCTGCAGAGTAAGCCTCTTCAGTACAACTGATTTTAATTGACTGGAATGTTGACCCCAAGTATATCCATGATCTAATTATTACAGAAAAATGTAATTGGTAAATGATGTTGATTTATTTCCTGTTACTGCATCACTCCAAAAAGAAGAACTGTTTTGCCTCCAGCTAAAGACAGTCCACTTGGGAAATTTTATGGCTGACACCAAGACAGAATTAGACTTTTCCACCTCCTCCTTTCCTCAAAAGAAACAAACACAGGAATGATTTTTTTAAAACAATCAAAACAGTTTGGTAGGAAGGGATGGGAACACACTTCTGGCAGCTTGTACGACAGAAGCAATATTGTATTAATGGGATTACCAAGTCGGAATGATCTAACTCACACAATCACAGAACACGCTGAGTTGGAAGGGACCCACAAGGATCACCAAGTCCAGCTTCTGGCTCTGCACAGGACCATCCCCAAGAGTGACACCATGTGCGTGAGAGTATCATCCAAATGCTTCTTGAACTCTGTCAGGTTTGGCACTGTGACCACTGCCCTGGGGAGCCTGTTTCTGTGCCCAACCACCCTCTGGGGGAAGAATCTTTTGCTAACAGCCAACCTAAACCTCCCCTGACACAACTTCAGGCCATTCCCTCAGGCCTGTCACTGGCCACCACAGGGAAGCTGCAGTGGCAAGGGCAGAACAAGCCAGGCATCCAGAAAAGCCTGGCTCTGAGCTCTTCTGCCACTCCTGCGCCTGCAGTCTGCTCTGGGGGCCTCACTCAGACAGGCTTGTTACCCACAGCTGCACGGAAACCCCCGCAGTTTTCCCCTGCATCTCAGGTGGGCAGGCTGTTTCCATCAGTGGTGACTTCAGGGCAGGAATCCAACTCCTCAGCAAATGATTTATTTAAATCCTTATTCCTGGATGCGGGGGGAAGAGTCATCCACTCTCATTTCCTCCAAGAGCACACTATGACTTTCAGAACATAAATCTTCATAAATTTGAAAATATGACAATTCCTAAGTTAAAAATAAGAGCTAATTTTTTATTATTAAGGAACTGCCATTAGAAATTTTAATTATTACAATATGGAATGTCAGAAAATGACATTACAAAATATTTAGACCTGAATTTATGAGTAAAGATTGTTATTGAAAGGCCTCAAGTGTTATATGTGTGGAATTTTACTGATAATGAAACGCAAAGAAAATTAAGATATTCCACTGAGCTCTTATTGGAATTCATATAGTAGAAGTTAAATTGAACAGCCCTTGTAGGGTCACAGCACGTTTGGAAGGGAAAAAATATGCATTGATTAAAACTGTATTTCTCTATTATAGAAAAAAATGAAAACATACTATAGAAAAAATAGTAATTTCATTTCTTCGGGGAAGAAAGCTACAACTTGTCCCTAGGATATAGCCAAAATCTGACTTTCCTCTATACCTTAGTCTCTTAATACACAAAATCTTGACTAACCAGTTGCAAAACAAGTTATGTGAAGACAGATCACATGAGAGGAGACAACCAAATTATATGCTGGTTGCCTCTTCTTGAGTTTTTAAAGGAATTTCTTTTTTAGAGCATTCACTAACAAAACTGGGGGGGGGCGGGGGGGAAGAAGCTGCAAATATACAATATTTAAAACTTCTACGCTTGCCAATCTTGAAGTGTTTCTAAAAGAACCAGTGGCTGCACAGCCCAGATCAGTTCCACAGTCTACTGGAAGGGAAGAGAATTCCACTTTGGTCGTGATTCTCAGTGAGGTCCCGTCATCTGACTTTTAGTGCATTTTCACAGTTGCAAAAGCAACTGGCATAACCAGTTCTGCTCAGGCAGAATTCCTGAAGATAATTGATATAAAAAATTAATCATGCAAACCTCCACTGCAAATGCACTTCCAGCTCCTCCAAGACGACTCGTTCTGACTGCTTTTAAGCGTCAAAACATTTAACTGAATAAAAAATAAGTGAAAGCTCTTAGTGACCAGTAAAACAATTCACTCTGAGCATACCAATATTGATTTTTCATCAGAATACTAATATTCATGTATATTATCAGCATTAAAAGTAGGATAAGCAACAGCTTAGCTGCAGTGATTTTAATTCCTACATTGTTAAAATAGAGTATTGATGCTGTGCTCTATATACACTTGCTGAACAACAGTTTTTACAGGGCTTGAGAAAAGGCTTATGTGCTCAAAAACCCACCGGACTATTCTTTAGGTGCAAGGTCAAAGGGGAAAAAATTGCTTCTTCTCCTTACACACTGTGCCTGGCTCAGCTGTACATGTACAGCCATCTTCAGTCACGGTATGACAATATGCAACTTGAGAATGGCAACTGACTTTTGAGGGTCTGGAGTTTTCATCATTCATTTATTTATTTAGCAAGAAGGCAGGAAGGAAACAAGAACTGCTCTAAGATCAATTTTTAACCACTTCACAATTCAATTACTTTTCTTTTTCTTTTGTACTTCATGTGAGCACGTATCTTAAAACTGCATTTTTCCTTGGAAATTGCTTTCAATCCCAGATGAGCTTATTATGGGCAAAGTATTAGAACAATGTACAATAATAATGTATTTTAAAGATTGCTCCCCTTATATAATTTTTAAAAATATGCACAAAAGCACATCGATCTTTATCATTCAGAAGACCATTTAAGTTTGCAGTCAACTTTGCTCATCTCACTCTGGAAAAAAACCCAATCTTTCATGGATATAAAAAAGGTATGAGAAGATGGAACTACAAACACGCCAATGAACTCCCTACAGGAGCATAAAGCCAAATGAATGGGACAGTCACAGGGTCTACTTAGTGACCTGGCACAAAGGGTTTTTTTGATGTCTGTTCAGAAGCAAATACAAAAGCAGACTTGAGAAAGTATTGCTTGGTGGACCAGTCACCTTAGTTCTTGTGCACAAAGAGCTCATGCCAAGGAAGTAAGATCAAAATGGGTTTCCCCAGATACCTGGTTATCAATTCCAGACCTCAAGGGTGAAATAGAGCCTGCAGCATTAATTCCTCTGGCCTAATACCCTTTTTTCCTGAAACGTGAAGGAACTGCTGTTGGCCAAAAGGATTCATCCCAATAGCCCTGTGCTGTCACCTCCTCCTTTTAGACACCCACAAATCCCTTAGGCACAAACCAAAGGGCTAAAATCGTGCCCCTAAATGGGCAAGAACTCCACAAGACAAGCGCTACTTCGTCACTGTTAAAGTAACTGTGAGGGGTAACCTAGACTATGTTCAGATGTTGGTGAGGCTCAGATTAGTGATTTACAGCATGACTCATGCCTCAGAAAGTCTGCATGTCAAAAATAACTTCAGGAAAGTGCCAAATCAATTAGGAAAGATTAGTTATTGTTATCCAAGAGGCACTGGAGACAATTGTTTTTTAGACTTGCAGTCTTGCCAGAAACTCAATAATGTTTGGATGCCTTACCACATAATTCTTTAATAGCTACTTTTTTCTAACACATTTAATACAACCATTCAAAGCTGTAATGCTCTAGGAACACTGAACACTCACTATTTAAGATAGTTTGGATGTATAGCAAAAATATTCACAGTACCAGCAACAACCAAAAAATGTTAATAAATTATTTACCCACTTACTAAAGAACAGGTGCTACAATGAAATACACTCCTAAGTGTCAAGAGTACTGTGATTATTAATCCTCTTCAATTCTGTCATGAAAAATCTTTGGTGAACACTGCAGAACTGTTCACCGTATCAAGACAAGCTGTAGGTAAAGTCTGAATGGTTGAACATAGTGACAAGTTCAAGAAGCTGCCTGAATTTCACTTAAATGAACAGCCCAACAACAGCTAAGACCAGTCACATGGCACATAGATTTCCAGAGTACTTTACCCTAAATTAAGCAGCACAGTCCTTCAGCATTTGCATTTCACACACCGCAGCTGGTTTTGAAGTCTTTACATGGTCTCTTTCCACGCAAACCTTCCCATTCCCACAGTGGTTTGAACAAGGAGGCAACAACCAAAACATGACAAGAGCCCAAGCATGTGACATGCCCATATGAAATCCAAAAATCCCACATCGAGTCAGGCAGATCGAAAGAGGCTGTTTTCATGTCACTAAAAGAGCAGCTCATGAACTGCTGCCCACACAGCTGGATTTCACAAGGTTTTCCCCACTGGAAAGGCAGCTCATTTGATTCACTAGCCGAGTGCTTGGGTTCATCTGTACTAGAACCAGTTCTCTGAAATGCTGTTTTCAATGACATTATAATGCCACAGCTTGAGAAGTGATACACAAAGAAGGAACCATTTCAATAAATAATTTCAATACACACTCCACTTTGAATGTGTATTGAAATCCAGCTATTTGGACAAGGAAAAAATATTCATTCCACTCACTTATCCTGAAGTGTATTGTATTGTTCCAACATTTAAAGTCAATAACCAAATTTTCATCAAGGCCCACACATGGAAAGTTTCAACTCCAAACAGCAAGTACTTCACAAAACAAGGAATGGGTGAAACAAGCATTTTTACACAAGTTTCTGGCACTCTACCACGTTCACTTTATCTTGAATTTATGTACTTTTAATTACTGCCTAAGCAAAAATAAGCCAAGGCCAGAAGACCACAATTTCCCTTCAAACAGCCTGTTATAGAAGGACCTTTGACACAAAGGCCACAAACCAGTGAAAGTCAGAACAAGAATAAGATACTAGAAAGATTTTCAAATTACCTAAGCTTGATTATATAAAAAAAAAAAAAAGAAAAAAATTCAAATACTTTGAATCTTCACAAGAAATGCTTTAAACCCAAGTGGTATGTGTTTTCACAGCATAGTCAATATAATGACCACATTCTATTGAATGGCACTGTTATAATGGAAGTAAAATTTCAACTAAGAACCTCCTTTGCTACTGCCCAAGAAATTGTGCATAACTCAAATAAATAGGCTGCTCAGTCATATATATACAGATCATAAACTTAACTGGCTTCTACATTCACCCTTAATCCTAACACAGAATTAAACAAATACCTTTTGCATTTTCTTAGGATCTTTCTGTGAGTTTTCTCTGAGAGGTACTTTTCCAAACAACTTCCATCCCACATCATTTTGTTTCTCAAATCTTGCACTTTGCTTTCTGGTAAACAAATTCCTAAAAAAAACAACAAAAAAACCAACTTTGATTAAGAAAAAAGGTTTATCAATTATAACAAACAGAAGGACGGACAATCTGCAGACCTTATGTATCCCAATCAAACATTCCAACTCCTCTTGTAGTTGAGCTGTCAGACACTCTTTCCCATTCTCAAAAGATCAACGTGCAGTATTATCACCATAGCAGGCAATGGACTTTGCTAAATAATAACTTCCAGTAGATGAAAAAAAGTTCATTTTCCAGCTTTCTACAGGTGGCCTTCTTTTTCAGCCTCCTTCTAGACTATTCAGCCTCACTCCTTTAAAAAAACACTAAGACACTAAATCTCCTGCTGCATAAACATTCTCTACTCGCCTGTTACAACACACTACTACCAAAAATCACAAAAAAGTTGGAGACATAGTAGTGTTTTACTGTATTTGATCTGCTTTTTTCCTGAATAAGCTTAAAAGCCGCTATCAAAACACATTAATTCGGAAGACATTTCATTAACTCTGAAATGTCTCAACCAGCTCAAACACTGCAGGAACAGTCAAAGCCAGGCACAAAGCCATGGAAAATTGAATTAGTTTTATTGACGTTGCTAGTTTTTAATCATAAAGCGGTAGGCCAGACTTCCATCTTTACATCACAGCTACATTTTTCCAAAACTGGACATGCAGCACAGACCACACCTCATGCTCCTTCAGGAACACAACAGTTATTCCACACCCACAGCATGTCTGCATTATTAAAGGAACAAATTTTCATTTGTCCTATTGTCTAGTCTAGCAAGTATTCAAATATATACAGGTTGGCTCAGTTATTTACTCACCTTGTGGTAGGTTTCTCTGGAAATCTGACTATAGATTTTTGCTCTCTTATTTAAAAGGAAAAAAAATAATCCAGAGACAAAAGTATTTTTGCTGTTGCAACCAGCAGGCAGCTCTAGCACCTTCAAACCACGGATGCTTCCAGTCTGCCTTTACTGCTTTTCCTTACACTTACTACCTTAATGCCCAGTGTGTGTTGGCCCATCAAGTACAAATTCTTTCATACACATCAAGTGTGGAAGTTTGGTAAATACAAGTGTATGGAGTTCCAATATATTCCAAAAGGGCTGAATCCATAATAGGAACAACCTAATTCCAAAATCCATAATAGGAACAACATAGACATTACAAAGTTGTTTTTCCTGGCCACTTTGTATCAGCTGACACGGATAATATCACAACTATACCAACGGAGATAACATTGCTGCAATACAGGAGAAATGTTTAATATAGGAAAACAATTGAGGTAAAAACGTCAATGCGTGTAAATGTATTTCAATGTTAATAGGGTGCACTGCCATCCTTAAATATGCACATATTTATACAAATTATCACATGATTCTGTATCACAAGGATACAGTTACCTTGAAATTCAAACCAGGAACAGATTATCATTTTAAAAGATAAGAACAAAGTGTTTAGGTACAGAAATCACGCAAGTCAATTACAACTGATGTCAAAGCTAAGCAGTAACTGTACTTCTACAAACCCCCTTCAGCTTTCCCCTATCCTACCCCACACAAAATGTATGAACAGTATGAAGATACAGAGTAAGCAGTTGTAGGGAAAGCACTAAAGAGTAACAACATGAAAAACATAGTAACATGCAGCCATTTTTTCTCCTCTTTCAGCTTTTGTCAAAGCATGACATTATAATTCTACAGGTAAACCATTGGATCAAAGCCAAAGTTTTGCTTTTTTTCTCTCTAACTAGCATACTCCTATTTCAGTGTTATGAGACTTTCCTGTGGCTCATCATTAAAGCTGTTAGACTACTTACAGATTTATAAGCTAACTAAAGTATTCATCAACTGCTGAGAATATCATAAAAATAACTTCCAAGAAAGATATCTCAGTTGAATTTAATTTCTTTCCACCAGCAATTCTTTCACCTTGTCAATATAAAGATTCCATTCTGTTTGAGTGATTAGTACCCTTAAGGGCTTCTGCATGTCATTGTTTTACCCTTGCCCATTTCATAACATCTAAGACCAGAGATGATGGATTTATATTATCATTTGAGACAGCTACCAGGGAAATAATATATAAAGAGAGAAAGAAAAGAGATTAATTTTTACATATATATTTAGTTAATTTAAAACGGAGAAATATCAATTAAGTTCTAAAATATATATAAGAACAAAAAGAAAAGCATGACATGAATAACATCATAAAAACCATGGCATGTAAATAGAATAAACAATGCTAGGCAGGCTGGCTGTTCTTGCAAGAAGTTTTCTTTCAGGTTGTTACTGCTTCAAAAGCGAATTCCAGACTGTCTTCAGAGAAAACAAGAACTTGTAGCACCAGGGACATGGAAAGAGGCCCCTTAGGAGCATACCTGTGTGACAGTTCTGTGCACATTCAAATCCTCTTTTGCAAGTAAAAGGCTTTCACCACACCTCATTAGCACTGTAATTTTCCCTCCCTACCTACCCACATCAGAGGTTGCTAGCACAAGGGTATATACATGCAACAATTCCCCCAATCTCCTCTGAGGGATTTTAAGAGCAGCAATAGGTCTTTATCCTCAGAGCAAAATAAAGCTGAATTGGAATGATAAAATAGAATAGCTGTCTGCTGCAAGGGCCTGCCTAAGATGAACTAAACTGGAAAGGTCAATCTCACACACTTGCTTTCAATCCAGTTCCACAATCCTAACTATCTACTGTCCCTTTAGAGGAAGCATCATAATAAATAATCTGTTCCACAGCTTATCTAGCAGATGGCACAGCACTTGCTCAGCTCACTCTGCTCTATCCTTACATTCTAGGGCACCAGGCATCTCTTCCCCTCTTTGTACTATGTCAGGGATTTCCAGTTCACTTTTAATTTAAAATATATATACTGAACTGAAAGCACCAGGCATGCTCAACATACAGTTCCCATTCTGTACTCTCCTTCTCCCCTGCTCCCCGTCTGGGCCTAAGTTCTAGTGTTTTGCTGGTGTCCACACTCCTTACGAACTCCAAAAAGTCTCAAAACTCCCAAAAGGCATAACATTATCAGAGGCCACATCATCAGCACAATCAGATGTAGAACAGCAAATTACAACCTGTTCTTGCTTTGACTGAGGACGTTAAACCGTGATCTGCCCCCACTGGAGCAGGTCAAAGGGAGCCACAAGATAGTTAGGATGGCGTGGGAGGAGCAGGAGAGGTGCCACCTAATTCACAGCTGATCTTAGAAATCTTAATGAGAAAAATAACCCAAACAAACAAACTATGGAATGTTCTCCAGTTCTATTTCTGTAGAGCTTTGCAAAAAATCAGGACAGCACCACAGGGTCCTGACAAAAACACTACTTGAGATTTCTAGACTGAAAGCAGATCTTTAAAAAGTATGATCAAACTTCAATAAATACCACAGAATCAGAGGTTCCATAAATAAAAATCAAGAATTTAATTTATAATTTAGTTGTAGCTCCGTGCTACAATTAAACTTAAGTAATCCTAACAGGAAAGGTTGTGCATAGACCTGGTTTCTACCCCACCAACTGCCCTTTTTAAGGTGCAAGTGGGTTTCAGATAACATCCTGCACAATTAGGAGATCTTTATGAAGGGAAGTTCTCCCAGGTTCATGGTTATTGAGCCTACTTAATACCTACTACGACTGCCTTAGAAGGAAGTAAGAATTTCTGACATATATATTAGTAAAACCTTCAATTTTTCTGCTGCCACAGCACAAAAAGGAATTACTTTCCTCCCATGCTAGCACAGCTCCCTCAGATTTTCAAGAAAAGTACTAAGCAGTCTCACTTCTGAAAAAATTCACTAATAAAAATTCCACTTTAAAGGTAACTTAAGGAGACCTTACCTAATAAGAAAATACCGATTAAGAAGAAGCAAAACTTCTCTACTTGAGAAAAAAAAAAAAAAAAAAAAAAAAACCCAAAAAAACTTTAACAGACCTTTACTCCAAAGACGAGCTCAGAAATTCTAGGCTAAAAGATATCAAACTTTCATTACAAGTGCTTTGGGATAACAAAATTAATTTGAGATCTTGAATGTAAAAAAAGGGTTGACATGCCCGGAAAGAAAAGATCACATGCAGATCGTTATCTCGGTCTCATTGTCCTCTTCACAACCATTAGAGCACATCATGCTGATTTACAATGGGGATTTTAACAGGAATATCTGACATGACACATCACGTCTGCAGTATCATTAGTGTGGAGCCATTAAAGTGTCACGGGTTACATCTGCATTCCCGTCGTACGTGCTAACTATTTTACACTAAGTGTCTGCAGCTTCTTATTTTAGAAAAGCAAGCACGGAAGTTAAATTGAGGTCACATTTCAAATAGAAAATTGCTTCTGCAACTGTCCCCTAGAAACAGTATTCAGCACCAAACAGCTGTTTAACATTGTTATTTTAACTGAGCTACGGAGAGGAATTACCTGACTGAAGAGAATTTAATTCTAGCCCCAGAGATAATTTTTACATACATACAAATACCATCCTGTGATATAGGGCAGAGATGGAACAAACTTTTGCTTGAACATACAGATACTGCATCAGCACTGTACCCTAATCTGCCCAGCTGCCTTTTCTGTGGGGAACAGAGGAAGTCAATACCAAGAGACAAGTTCAGCAGTGCCAGGAAATTCTTATTTTTTAGTAAAATTTAAGAACCATTTCATTTTGGTTCTATAAGCACTGCTAAGATAAACTTACTGAATAGTTGCCATATATATATATATGCACCACACATTTATGTCTTGCCCATATTTATGTAGCCTTGTGTGCTGTCATGGTCAGGCTTTAAGCCTCAATCAAATTAAAAAAAAAATTATAACCACATCAATGACAAGTAATCGAGTCAAACCTACCCATATGGCATCTGTTAGAGCTTTTTCAAGTTTATGCTTTTAAACAAGGTCCTGCATCACCACCGAAGCAGAAAGTTTATCTAGTTCTTTCCAGTCCTCTTTCCAAACAGACAGGAAGTCTGTAACACAACTGCCAGCAATTATTGCTCTGTGATAGCAGCCGCTGTCAACGACCATGTGAGGAGTTGAGAGCAGCAGCTCCAGAGAAACTCAACTATTCACTTCTTCCACTTCTTCCAAAGCTGTGCTTTGTCCCAAGCAAGGTTAGCCACTTATGTGAAGTCCCCTCTCAAGAGTCATCCCTTCCCACCAAGCCCCCTCAGTTTAGTATATAAACCTTTATATACATAAACCACTAAAACGAGCAGACAGTGCTGCCACGGCTTCTGTTGCCACTTTATTCCAGGTCTTGAAGTCAGCTGTAAATCACTTTCCTGAAAAGTCTCTCAAAGTCTCCTCTAGCCAGGCAGGTTCAATATTGTGCCTGACCAGATACTCCTGAAGTTGGTAACACCAGGGTCAAGGAACTGTTTCTCTGGCACATGTCACTCAAATAACAGGAAAAAAAAAGGATGAGCTCCAACACAGTAGCTGTCAGAGGGTGGAGCTGAGCAAGGTGGACACGTACACACCCACTGACACCTGTTAGTGCACACACACCCCCTACACCTGGACTTCCAAGCAACGCACAGGGTGGTTTTTTTCCCCAGAATTTCTAAGGTATACCAGTTTCCTGAAACAAAAGGGTAGGGGAGCTTAGAGTTTAGGAGTTTTCACAACTAGAGTATTTGAGTTCTTCAGAAAATCTGAATTTTAAGTGTGTTGCTGTGACAATTTTGCCATGGCTCCTTAGACGAAGTTCTGCAGTACCTGAACTCCTGGCATGCGGCACAGAAGGACAGTTGCAAGCAAAAGCCCATGTTGCTCTACGGTAGATTTACACTGACCTAGCATAGGTTATATTTGCAAGTAAATCAGTTCCCTTACTCTTAAAAAGTTGGTGTACAGAAACAAACAAACAAACAAATATAATGAAAGTTGTCTAGAAACTGACCCCGCTCATGCAGACTGATGCAATTTCTGATCTGCATTTACCCAACACTGATTTGCAATCACAAGAAATTTTTGTTAGAAGTTTTCAAAACACACACAGCATTTCCTGCTCTCAAGACGCATGCTCACAGTCGAATTTTAATTAGTCTTTCCATGAAGAAGGTTATTTTCAGAAGACAAAACAAGTGGAATAGTCATGCACATTAGCTACCAGAAGGACTTACCAGTCTTACGAGCAGAGCAGATGAAAAATAAGGACAGTGGAGAGAGTTCAAAAGGTTCATATTTTGTAGAGCAAAGTTATCTTGAAAGACATTTTTTCAAATGAGTATCAGACTTGCATGTATTCTTAAGAAGCAAGAAAGAAACAGAGGCAAATCAAAGTTCATTTCAGCTGCTGCTGGGAAGATCCTGACAATTCCTGTTAACTCTAAACTACACCAGGAGAGAGCACTAAGGTCTTGAGCCCCTCGGCCAATCCAAGGCAGACAAATTCCATGTGTAATAGACTTCAGATAAGTAAGCAGATATTAATCCTCAGAACTAGGTAAACCCACACTGAGCACATAAGCAGTGTAAGAGATGTCTCCACAGACATAATTCCACAAGGCATCCAGAAAACTACACTGAAACAAGACATTTTAAGTAACATAGAGCACCTATTAGGCAAAACATGTAAGATAAAATTTATTAAATATTTGCTGCATTGTGAGCAAAAGTGTCCAGTCACCTTATCTGACATAGTATTAATTCAATTAACACTACCTAGGAAACATTTTATTATGGAATTTAGGCAAAAGGTGTAACATATTGTTTTCTTCTCATCCTCCAATGACCTTTTGCATTTCTGTACCAATTATAACTCTCACAACTTACTGTCAATAAACAGAACAAAGAGTTCTCACCTCTGTATGTTCCAAACTAAACAATTTCCAGAAGCTGAGAAAATAAATCTTGAAAAATCAGCAACGTATTCTGTCAAAGAAGTTTTTGTTATCTGACTAGTGGAGGAACAAGACTGACACATAAATCATGATGAGTGAAGAACTGATGGACTTGAGAAGGCATTCTTGTCAGGAGACACAGCAAAGTCTCCTGAAAGGCCCTAAATCTACATCCTCCACAGGTAAAAGCCAGCAACTGGAACCCATGACCAGGTAACACTGGTTCCTAGAAATAATTCACTAGACACAGTGACTGCTAGTTCTTACATTCCCTGCTCCCAACTTCAGATCACCTCTAGGTCAACTCACACTTTAGAAAAAAACCCAAAGCCGAACACGCAACAAAAAATCTGCAAAACAAAACAAAAAACCCCCAACCAACAGAACATCATAGAAAAAGTTCAAGTATTTTGGCTATGGAGAACAACTTCCATAAACAAGTCAAAAGTTATGCTTCGGAAAGGATTCCAAAAATACCTACAAAAGCAGGGGATTCAGAATTTTATCTCTGGGAGATTGCCAAAGGTCAAACTAAAGGAAGAACAATGCTTGGTTTGTGGATAAACAAATCTAACAGAAACAGAGCCAGACGGGGCTTACACGTTGACCTATCCATGGAAAAGGTAACTAATAACAGAACTATGTTTTATAAATTCCTATCACATTTTATAAACAAAGTTTTCCAGCCACTGACATTCCAGAACATTCAGTAAGAATCAAGGACAATGACATTTTACGGTGTAACAGATAGCTGCAGGTTTGGGGGGGGGGAGACTTCCCCAGTTAGAGAAACAGTAATACAATACAAGTTAGCAGTACAGGACACCTGATAGCTTGCAATAGCGTAACTTGGAAATTTCTCTAGAATTCGGGGAAAAAAGAGCAGGGTTTAATAAAATACTTATCAAATCTACAATGTTCTGCATTTACCCTTTTTCTTAGAGGGTTGCCCTCATTTCACAGAAGTTCAAAGCAGAGTTGCCTGCACTGAAGTGTCCGAGACATGTAAAATAAGTTAGACAGTAACCCTGCAAGTTTAGGAGTTAGAATTGGTTGTAGCAAGCCAAGAACTATTCTGCATATGGATAATGCACAGTTATAACCTCCCATGCAAATACTGCAGAATTCTCAGAAACAGGAGTTTCAAGAAGTTATGAATCTCATATAAAATCAACACTTAGGTCCAACTTCAAACTAATATATTAGAGTCAAATCAGCTATAACTAATGATCCTTTTCTAGCTGGCAAAATTCCCAGTTACCCTAATGTTCTCAGAATAATTCATTCCTAGAGTCTGAAAGCAGCTCTCTTCATTGATTTGAAGCACTATCACCACACTAATAAAACACAGATTGCATACATGAAATGTCATCCTAAGCAAAAAAGCTGAACTCAAGTATGCTGCAAGACCCTGCAGCTACAAGGGTGAAACCTATGGATTGGTCTGAGTTGATCAAAAGGAAAAAAGTGAATAAAAGCTCTAGCTGGTGCCCATGAGTCTGCATCTGTATCCAGTTTGACGCCCCTGGACTACAAGAAAGAGAGATTAAAAACCGGAGGAAGCCCAGTGGGTGACCACTGTGGAGGCTGGGTGGTGAGGCCTAGGACAAACAAGCAGGGATGCTGAGAAAGGTGTTTCATTCAGCCTGGAGGACCATTCTCAGGGATGCAATGAGTTAAAAAACCAAGAGGCAGAGCAGCGAGTTGCTGCAAGGTAAATTCCAACTGGATAAAAGGGGGGAGAAAAAAAAAATCACAGTGGTAGCAGATAAATCCCGTGCAGTCTAGAGTGGCTGGGGTAACTCCAGGCTTGGTTGAACTCACAACGACCGGACGAGGTCCTGAGGAACACGCTCCAGTGCTGAAGCCCTGCACTGGGCAGGGGCTCACACCACCGGGCCCCAGAAATCCCTTCTGACCTGAACTGCTCATTGATTCCCTACTTGTGGAAGGCTGCTGCTCACAAAGGGGAGTCCAAGCACTAAGTAAATACCTTTTCTTACCTCAGGATTGTTGTCAAGTTCTTTTGTTTATTTTGTCGGTTGTCAAAGTAAGGTGTGAATGACCCTACTATTTACTCTAGGGGTTTTTTCTGTTATTCTTATGGTATGGCTCGACAACTCTTGAGGCACTTAATGACTACAAAGAGAAGTTTAACATGAATAAGGAACGGTTAGTTCATTAAAACAGCAATGTCACTAATGCTCAAATTGAAAGTAACAGTTCATAAAAATGAACTTGTAGATTTTTTTTTTTTTGCTTTTAACAGGAGGCTAAATATCAAGAGTAATGGATAAAAACATATATTCCTGCTTCAGAAAATCCATGCAAGAATAATAGCTGAATGTTGCAAGCAACACAGAACCTCATCTATGTTACAGATCTCATTCATCACCCAGTGTGAGACTTCTGTAATGCTTCCCACCAGCCACTAGAAAAGAAACATACATATTTCACTTGCTGCTTTTAAATAATAACTAGACCACATTAAGTCAGTTTTGTACCATTACTAAAAAAGCAACCCCAAAGCTCAAAGTACCACTGAGCAGATTTTCATTTAACTTCCATAATGAACAAATAACTTCAACAAGCCTCTGTGTTTAAAGTCTTGTTTGTGCAAAACTGTTTCCGTTACCCAACAGCAAAACTTAGATTTTAATCTTTTAACTTCCCTTAAGAATAAAGAGCCACATATCAAGTAAGACTTAGTGCAAAGTTTAAGGCAGAACTAACAGAACAGTAATTATTCCATAATACATAATTCCACACATAAGGGAAAATAAGGACTACAATAAATGTGGACAGTTTCAGTTCAACACCTAGTGGAGAACAGGCCACATGACAAAATTCAAAGCTTCCTACTCTGAATCAGAGGATAGCAATTTTGAAAACTGTGTCATACAAATTTCCAACCTTCATCAAAAGCAAAGGCCGTCATCTTTGTAGAACTCCAGCTTTGCACCTGTGGAATATTTTCTTTGAGAGAAAAATGTTTATTTCAGAAAAATTCTGCAGCTTTTGTTTTACACAGAATTGTGATAATAAGTACAGATGAGGGGAGGACCACTAGTCTGTCAGTTCAAGTGGACAGAGTGGCTTTCAAATAAGTACTATGCAAAACCACACCGCAAAGATTGAAGTACCCTTCACAGGAGTACACCTGAATGCCTCACGGGCTGCTGAAATACTGTTGCCAGCATCATCTGTTAAAACAGATTCTCAGTGCCTGTGCTGCTTCCTACCCTACTGAAACAGGAGCTTGTTTGCCTTCTTGAATGAGCCTGGTAAACTTATGGAGAAGATTATTTTGGGAGGTATTGAAAAATACCTGAAAGATAACACGGTCATTGGTCACATCATGGCTTCATGAGAGGCAAGTCCCGCTTATCAAACCTGATTTCCTTTTATGACAAGCTAACACACCCAGCTGATCAAGGGAAGCCAGTTGATACAATCTTTTTGGATTTCAGTAAAGCTTTTGATACTATCTCTCACAGGATCCCTCTGGACAAAATGTCCAGCACACAGCTGGATAAACACATCCTGGTCTGGGTGAGCAGTTGGCTCACAGGTCAAGCACAGAGGGTAAGAGTGAATGGGGAAACATCAGACTGGTGACCTGTCACTAGTTCCACAGGGCTCCAGTTTGGGCACTGTGTTCTTCAACATCTTCATAAATGACTTGGATGCACGACTGGAAGGGATACGAAGCAAGTTTGCAGATGACACTAAAGTGGAAAAATCTGCTGATTTCCCAGAAGGCAGGGAGGACCCACAGAGAGGCCTCAACAAATCAGAGCACTGGGCAGTCACCAACCATAGGAAGGTTCAACAAGAGAAAGTGTTGGATTCTGCACCTGGGATGGGGCAACCCTGGATGTATGGACAGACTGGGGAATGAGATGATGGAAAAGCAGTGCCAGGAAAGGGACCTGAGGTCCTGGTCGATGGCAAGTTGAATATGAGTCAGCAGTGCCCTGGCAGCCAGGAGGGCCAACCGTGTCCTGGGGGGCATCAGGCAAAGCGTCAACAGCCGGGTGAGGGAGGGGACTGTCCCATTCTGCTCTGCACTGGGGCGGCCTCACCTGGAATATTGTGGCAGTTTTGGGTGCCACAAAATAAGAAGGATATTAAGCCATCAGAGAGTATCAAAAGGAGAGGGCAATGAGGATGGGAAAGGGCCTTGCCAGGAAGCCGTGTCAAGAGTGGCTGAGGGCACTTGGTCTGTTCAGCCTGGAGAAGAGGAGACTCAGGGGAGACTTCATTGCAGTTACAACTTCCTTGTGAGGGAAAGAGGTGACAGCAGGCACTGTGGTGATCAGTGACAAGACCCAAGGGAATGGCCTGAAGTTGTGTCAGGGTAGGTTTAGGTTGGATATCAGAAAAAGGTTCTTCACCCAGAGGGTTGTTGGGCTCTGGAACAGTCTCCCCAGGGAAGTGGTCACAGCAACAAGCCTGACAGAGTTCAAGAAGTGTTTGGATGATACTCTCAGGCACATGGTGTGACTCTTGGAGATGGTCCTGTGCAGGACTTGATGATCCTCGTGGGAATTGGATTTGATGATCCTCGTGTGTCCCTTCCAACTCAGTATATTCTGTGATTCCTCTCTTCCCAGCCCTTTTAGATGCCCCTTATTGACAACAATCTGCTAAAAATGCACAAAAATACAGTAGTGAGAAGGGACAAAATTGGCACCAAATTCCTCTCTGACCTTCGACAGGCCAGTGAATCCCAGGGCATCAGACAACTACAGCACTGGGGAGCCCAGTCCCCCAACAGAGCAAAGCAGCCTGTGCTGGGTATCCGTGTGGGTTCCCTCCATCACAAGCTGGGTTTCTGGAGCCCTTCCTCCCTGCTTCTGGACAACTCCACCTGCAGCTCAGCTAGTTTTTGTTCATTTGTGGTTAGAAGCAGTGTACTCATATCCTCCCCCACAGTGCATACAGCTCTTTCTGTCCCTCCTCCTACACGCTTCATTCCTGTTCTCAGCCTGTCTCCTCCTGAACAGCCAACATTCTAAGAGGCCTCATTTAACAGAAACATGCATGAAAGAGGAGACATCATCATATCTAATATCTCTGATTACTCAATCACAATTATTTACAATCTTTTTTATTCCCTTCTGTGGTCAGTGAATTCCCATTTTTGGAGACATGAAAAGTGAGAAATCAACAGTACAATGCTCCTTGACATTCTATCTTCCTTTTAACACCAAAACTAGAGAAGTACACAATAAGCTGTCCTCTCATTAAAAGCAACAAACAGCGTTATGAAAGGATGCTATGCATTAACACAGGTGACTTATCTATGCCATCAATGGACCTAATTCCTAAGTTCAGAACTCCTGATTATGCGTGACCAGTGATCTCAAAACATATGTGTGTTTATGTGATATAAACATATCAGATTCACATGATTTAAGATTCAATGCTGAAACTAGTAGCTAGTATTTTGAAACTTAAGCCCTTTTTCTTATCAGATTAAAAGTAAGGTCACAGAGTGGATTAGATGAGTGCTTCTATGTATGATATACAATGCCAATCCTGCTTCAGATGCTTTCTCTCAGAAACACAGAGATTCTTTGCACACAGTAAATTGTAATATTCTTAAAGCCCTTTATTTAATATGTAGTCCCTGTTCTCTGTAAAGGTTTCCTAAGATCCTACCACTTAGAAAACTTGGATCAAAAAATTCTAGGAGTAGCCTGAAAAGAAAGATGATCTAGATTCCTGGAAAAATAGACAATATCCATGGCAGTGGACTAAGTAAAGACTTAGGATTCCTGTAATCCTGTAATGAAGGGAGCTGCATGGTTTGTTATTTAATTGAACATAGTCCTAGTCCTTTTTATGATCACTCTGTGTGTAACTATAAAACTCCTTATCCTCAGCCTCCAAAACAATAAATGAAAATGATAAATAAGAGGTACAACTTGCACAGTAAAATCACAATGCTCCTGATTCGGCTGAGCTGTTTAAAACCCAAGCATTTAGAAGTTTCAGCAGTACTGTACAGCAGCAAAGTCCAAAGGTAAAACTCATTAACCCACACTGCTCTGGGTCAACAGGGCAAAGGGGCAGGCAAGGCAGTGACTCTTTGGTCTCCCAGCCAATTATTTGCTCACACTATTTTTCAAGCCAAGTTCCTGCATATATTCAAATGAAGGAAATTAATTCCAACTGATGCTTTATATGAAAGACCTCTGGGCTTTGAAAGCTGACACAAGTGACACTTGAAAGCAATCAATACATCAGGTTTCTTTGTCAACAGTCAGCATTACATCTGCTTTTCAGAAGCAATAATCCATTTTTATGTGCTAACCCGGAGCCTAATGGGAGCACTGTACCTGTGATGCCTTAAGCTCTTCCAAGAGCAAAGTTATGCACAAGCAAGAAAGTGGCCTCTTTTGCTCACTTTTGATATTCCTGCCACACCCAAAGATGCATGAAACAGCCTAAGGAAAGAACCAGACCTTTCGGAGTCTCAAACTGCTGAAGAGACAGCTACTGAGCCAGAGAAGCAGTCCAGGAAGCTTTCTCTACCATAGTGTGCAAGAAGGCAGGACAGGACATCCCATTGCCGAGTGATCTTGAAGGTGCCAGGACTGAGAAGCAACAAGTCAGTGGAGTTTCCCTTCCTTTGACTTCTTCTACAACTCAGTTTGCAAACACCGTCTCAAACCAATACCAACACTTTGTAAGACACCACAGATATTGCCAAAATTGATATGGAACACACAACCTCATGCACAGTGCACATGCATACATATGGTCTTGCAAGGAAAAACAAATCTAAAGAGCGCTAAGAAAAAATTTTACATTCTGAAGCAAATACTTCTCTAAGCATTTTCTTGATACTACAGAAGATTTACCCTTAATTGATTATGTAAGTAGCTCAGGCACACGTAACCAAGCACTGGAGGTATCTAATTACTGTCAGCATTATCTCTACAGGCAGCCACAAATCTTAACTGACATGTCAAGACTGAGTTTGCTCTGGATAAGTTTGAACAAACTAACACATTATCAGGTGCCAGATGGGGTTCAATACAAGTACAGGTGCCATTTCAAGAAGAAAGGTTTCTCCCTTTTACCAAATGTCAGCAACTTGTGTAAAAACTTAAGCTGACTCATCTTTGTTCTCAGTGGTTCAAACCTGTATCCTATTACTCTGAGAAGCCCTCCAAGAGCTAAACCTGCAGATTAAGGCTGAGTGCCTGCACTGCAGCCTTACCCCATGACCATTAGGCTCCTGGAAGGTAGAAAGGCTGTATACAAACCACTCAGGTGCTTGGTTCTTCCACACGGTACGCATGTGTGCCAGCCGCTCACCAAAGTTCTCCTGCCATAGTTCACCCTTGGTTCTCCAAAGTGAAGATTTATGCACTTAACCTGCAAGAGTGTGAACCTCAACTGAAACTCCTTTCAGCAGAGAGTGCAGTGCTAAGAACATACTCCTCTCTGGGACTTGGTTTATGCCTACCACTGCAGCACTTCTAACAAACTGCTTCATGAAGCTCCCTCTCAGCAAGCTGGTCTTCAATAATACTACTCGAAATGCATCCTCCTCAAGTCACAGTGCACACAAACCCTGAGCTGGGTAGGGAGGCCTCTAGAAAGCAGCTACTTTCAAATAGAACAGTGGAAGACCCAAGATCATTTACTTCAGTACTCACTGAAGTCCTGGGAATCCAAGTGGCCCACAGGAATTCCGGAGAACAGGGAGTACATGGGATCACTACAGGAAGCTATTTTAACCTTGTGGATGGCAGATTATACAAATCAACAAAAACTAGCTACAGTATGTTTTGAACCTTAACAATGCTGGCAGCATAAATACAAACAGTACTCCCTGTGGCACAGAAGGACCTCAGAAGCTCCCTGCTTGCTCCATACCTCTGAACCTCAGCACCAGGTCCCATGACATAAGAGAACTGATGCATAAAAAATGGGGGGGTGGTGTGTAAGCACAGACAAAAAGTGAGCAACTCTTGTTTTCAAAACAGAGCAGAAGGTGGATGGTAAAGGGAAGGATATTCAAGGTCAGGATGGAGCACCTGGAACTTCAAAGCCGATCACCTAGTTTGAACTTAAGCCTCATATTATCACTATGACATCATGTGGTGACCAAGATTATCTGTTCTCCATTTAAAAGGCACTCACAACAGCCTTTGTTTTCCGGCATTCAAGGCACCTGAAAAGATTCAGGTTGAAAAGCTCAGTCTAGTGAGTGCCACAGTTCCTGTAACAGTGATAAAACCACTACAGACTACACTAGAACAGGCTTTGGACAGATGGCTTTACTTTGTTGGATGAGAAAAGTTGAGAAGTGGTTAAACATCCCACTCTGAGCAAGGTCTAAATAGCCTGTTCCACCGTGCTCCCTCCAGGCTGAAGGACAGCATTTGTGCTACCAGAATGGGTAACAAAAGTTCATGCTTTGAAGTGCTGAGAAGCCTCCTGCTTCAGAATTAAGTCTGGTTCCATGGCAACAAACAGACAAGGGTCCACAAAAGCTTCAGCACCTCAAACATGACTGATGACTGGAGTTCTGCTGCACAGTACTTCAACTCAAGAATAAAAATCAACAAAGGCTTCAGCCAGTTTAATAGGTCTAAAGAAATTGCTTCTCTTAAGCTTTGCAAATAAGGCAGCCTTTCAAAGAATGATGTTTGCCAATTCTCTATGCATTTTATCAGCCTATTCATATTAGCCTATTTGTCTTATGCAAAAAACCCCACAAACACGAGGAAAAAGAGATTAGCTGAAGCAATCCCATGTGCAAAACAGGTTAGATACAGCCGACTGCTTGATCCTAAAGTTTATTTCTAGAACGGTTTCTCTAAAATATATCATACTTCAGACATCATATCCTAAATATAACAGACATTATGAAGGCCTTACATAAATAAAACAAAACCCCCAAACTTACCAAACAACCAAACCCCCCAAAAGTAGACAGTCCGTTTCCTCATTCACCACTTCCCATGGGCATCTGCATTTAGAACACCTTATCGTTCACACAAGGGCCACATTTAGAAGAGGTCATGTAACTGCTTTGAGTGGCCAGTGCTGTCATTTCAACAAGTCAGTGATGCAATGTCAGATGATTCCATCCATACATAAATGGAGGAAAAAGGCCTTAAAAAAAAAAAATCTGTAACTGAGATTTGGAAAGATCACAGTGGTCACGCAAGTGTTTGGCAAGTATTTGTATTTTAAGCTTCATACACTTAAAATGATCAATAAAATATTCCAACACTATTAAATCATTTACAAATCCTCAGATCTCAAAGCTCTTTAATACAGGTATGGATCCTACCTATATTTATCTATTCACGTGCCATCAGATTAAGGACCTTGGCCAAAATCACAAAAGATATTATTGCAGAAGCCACTGTTCAGAGCTAAGAAGACCTTGTTCAGAACTCCTTTTATTGTAATGTAGAAGGAATCTTCCAAGATTTAACATGCTTCCATATAACATAAAGATAAGAGGATACAAAGCCTTAGTCCCTAGCAATATCTGCCTACTTACTCGTAACACAAAAGAGATATCGCTAATACCAATCTAAATTAAAATAGCAAGCTATTATATCTTTAAAAGTAAAATATCACACAAGACTATTCTCCTGTGATCTTACACAATCTGTTAAAATACAACCATATTTCATGGAAGCATTACCTGGCAAAGAAGTTCGTAAAAGGTCCCAGTATTTTCCGTTTACTGTCCACGTCTGCCTCGTGACAACACTCCTGCTGGCTCTGGTCATTGCTCTCTTTCGTGGAATTCAGGGTAACGTCCGAGAAGTGTGCCTCATCCGTCTCAAGATTCACAATTGCACTTGAACTGCTTGTGACCACAAAGTCCAGAATGTCTTCATTGCTAACCGATAAAGTCGTTGACAGTTCTGTGCTAAGACTAGACACACTACAAACAGAGATATCATCACTTCGATTCAGAGTTTTTGAGGTTGGACTGTAAAGTTTGACAGTGTCATACCCAGTCCTTGGGAAAGTGGAGGATTTTCGCACAGCATGGTCATGCTCAGCAGCCAGGGAAGGTGGAGGCACATACGGTGGCAGTGCACACGCACTCTGAAACGCCCTGTCAGGCACAATTTCAGGTTCTGACTGCTTTCTCTTCACATTTAACACACTGCAGTGAACAGGCTCTGGATTTCCTATTTCTAGAGTTGGAATACCAGAATCCACTGATTTAAGGCTATGACAATCTTCTAAAGCACTGGACAGCTGGCCAGGCCCATACTCGGGCAAGGAGAGATCTCTCGGGGTCCCAGAGTTCAAATTTGGAAGGCCCTGGATACCACTGCCCACTCTTGCATCCAGAATTCCCATGAAGGTCAAACCATTTAAGGAGTTGGATAAATTTGCATCAGTTGTCTTGGCCCAACTAGTACCTGGTTGAAAAGAAAGAAAACATAAGATTATTTGCAGGAAGGTTGTGATTTGGTTTCAACTGTTTGGGTTTGTTCGGTGGAGTTTTTTTGGTTGCTTCTTTCGTCTGATGTTTTTTTGGGCGGTTTTTTTGTTTGTTTGTTTTTTTAATACACTCAGTCCTGTCCTAATTTAGGCTTTCAATTAAAAATCATTTTTCTCTTGCATACGATTACTATCCCTTCCCCCTGCTTGAACAATCAGGACAATGGCAACTTAAATTAGGCTTCTAGAAAATGTCAAGTATGAAAAGCTTTTCATAAGCAGTTTGTGTGCCAGTGTTTGCTTCTTACACATCTCCTGGAAGTGAAATGACACACTATAAAACCTGCAGTATTTTAATATTCCATTTGAATGCTGAGACATATTTGAAATTTATTTTTATACAGTCATAAGTGCATATTTACTGATTCCAGGGGTCTACAAAACTTGTTTACCATACACTTAGGCCAAATTCTGAAGTGTTCATTTAATCAGAATTTCTTAGCATTCTTCAGGAAACCAAGTAACTGATAATAAATTTGTCACCAAAATAGAATGCATAATGTATCAGTTTTGCATTAAGCAAGAGATGCAAAATCTGAACAGCTACAAAGCTATCCACACAGTCAATGTTTTGACAATACAGTTGATGCACTTCATCAGTGCATGTACAGTAACACTGACACTTGCAAATACACTGTAATTACTGCAGTCAGAGACCACTGTCCTTCATCTTTGCAGTCTCCATTCACAGTGTCTCCCTGGGGGCTGCCAGTAGGTCAGTTAATCCAGATCCACTGTAAATCTGAGTAACCCTCAAGTGAGGGCTGTCAGTAGGAGCTACAGGTTGGATGCACCATCCCTGGGAGCAACTGCAGCCTTCCATACACCTGGAACACCATCAGGACTGCTGCCCTGGCTTCCAGAACTGCTACAGACCCTTTAAACCTACAAGATTATTAGAGTGACATCTTCTCTTTCTATATGAATAAGTAAATTATCTACAGCTCTGCTGAAGTTTGTAATGTAATTACTCTGCAGCAGTTGGCAGAACAAATATGCACATATTGCTTCAGTTTCTTCACTCTGAAACACTCTGGGCTGAGTGTGAAGGAGTGAAAAACACTCCTATCTTGCCAACAGATTGCTTTCTAGATAGATTTTTCTCCAGTTCCTGAAGCCTCATCTCCTACTTTTGGTCTCCTATTCTCTCTCAAGTGCAGCACTTAATTAAAGGTGACAGATGTTCTCTAGGAGGTCCTCCTCACATCCTGCTTTTAAAAGACACATACCCCCATACATACATACCCCAAAATACACACATACCCCAAAACAAAACCAAATTTTTGAAAATCGGTATCTCACAGCAGTTCTAAACCACTGGTTAATGTCACCTCAGCCCTGCCAAACATCAGGGTTTGACACACAGTCCGTTCTTGGATCTAAGCCCATCAATACACTTTGGCATTGTGATACCTACAGGCAGGAGGTGAGAAAAAACACACTTCAAACATATTTAAATGGTCCAAACCAAAACATTTCCCCCCTCCCCCCAGTCACATGAGAAGTTCATGAATCCAACTGTACTTCATATGCTATACTAAATCTTGAACTTCCTACCCAAATGTTATTTTCTAGCTGATATGGCACTCAAGTTCAATCCACTCCTAAGCCCAGAGAAAAGTCAAGGAGAAATCCTGGTATTTCCTCTTTCAGACTTTTCCAGAACTTTGTAGCAGCCAACTAACTATATGCATCCAAATCAATCAACACATCAATTGCCTAATCCACTGCATAAGTAAGGTTTCAAATGTATTGTTTTGACTAAAAAGCTTGTGAAGACGTACACTTTACTTAAAAGAGTTGCTATAGCAACTTTTTTTTCACCCTGCATTACCATGGTTTGAAAAGTTTACATCCCCTGCAATTTAAAGTGATGTCTTGAGATAGCTAGCACACCAGTACATTATGAACTCCCTGTTCACTAAATTAAAATTGCAAGGGCCAGTAAAAAACCAAACAACCCTAAACAGCAATCCTTGAATACAGGCAACAAACTATACTCAAGAAGTCAACTGTGATAGTTGAAGTGTACACATAAGATATAAAAGGGAGCATAAGATATAATTACTGTTGCATATACTTGGATCTCCTGCTTTCAGACTTTCTTGCTTGGATTCACTTGTTCTTCTAATGCACTTGGTTCTTCTTCTGTCTTCTCTTCCCTGTGCTCACCCTTCATACACACTATATTGCTCTTCAAATCCACAGCTCACCCAGCCCCAAAGTTACTCTAAAGTATACATATACACACACCATGGAACAATATAACCAAGAGTATAGGTGCTTTATTTATCAGAATTTACACATATAAATGAATTTAGAAAATGCAGTCCAGAAAACAAAGGACAGAAATGTAATCAGTCAGGAACAGCTTTGATGATGTTTGGGTAAACAGCACAAGCATGTTCCCATAATGAATTCCACCCCTGACTGCCTTCACTTCTGCTCAATGATTTTCCCAAGTAGCAGCCAGTCCTTAGTTTAATTGCATGGCTCTTGTCGACCAAGCTTACAAACGGTAAGCACTCAAGCAGCCTTGGCAGAGGCAGTAACTACAGCAGCTCAAGAGGCCAAACAATCCTGTAAACAAGAGAGTTCAAAAAGAAGTGAAAATAAATTTTCACACCAGGTACTGAAGCCATTTTAACTTGGCTTGGTATTTTTTCAATAAATTTAACATGAAGAGATCCTTTAAACAGGTAACCAGCAAATGCAGAAGTGTGCAACAGCTACAGCTTGCTGGAGCAAATTATGCAACAGCAAGCTACCAAGGTTTTACACAGTTCAGCGAAACTGTGGGAAGCTTTGAAGTGTACCCAACAAGGGCTTTAAATGAAAACTTGAGATGCAATCAGCTGTCAAGAACATACATGAGAACTCCTTGATCCGTTTTGCTTTAGGTTGTTGTAGGATTGTTTCTAAGGCTGTAGTGAAGTGATATTTATACTCTTTGTTTTAGCTGCCTCACTGGTAAGTGCAAAATCTGACGATGTCAAATATTCTGTCATGTGCTCCAATAATACCTTCTTTCCATAAATCATTTATTAACATAACAATATCGCAGCATTATCATCTGAATAAACAGCATTATTAAAATATTAGTATAATAAACTATTGAGAAATAATAAGCAATTTTGTCTGCACGACATTCATAACCCCCATAATTTATTTCAATATATATTAATCTAAATAAAATTGATATTTGTAAAGTCTTAACATCCTATGTCTTATAGAAATCATGATCTCATAAAAGTGAATATCCCACAACAGAGATAACAGGAGAAAGGGAGTTAGGGAAATACAGCCAAGGTCACACGTGGCAATGAGAGGGCAGGTAGAGATTATTTGCTCATTAACACTTCCAACTTAAGTGCTAAGGGGCACCTGATAAAGACAGTTTTGTAGCCAGGTTCAAAATTAATATTGGGACATAAGGGGCAGCTGAACTGCATAAATCCTTGCCACAGAACACACCAGATGCCAACAGTTTACGTGTAAGCTCAGGAAGAAAAAAAAAATCACTGATGATTCCTAAATGAAAAGAAATTTATGAATTCCCTGAACTACAAGGGTCAGAACTTCATGGAAACACCAACATACATTAGTCCTGCTTGCAGGCCCTCCCCCAGGTAAATTCTTCACTCTGACAGGTGGAGTTTTGATCCGTCCATACAGCCTTACATTCCCCAAATTCTGATCACAGCATGCAAGAAGGCATGTTCTGACAATAACCAGAGGCTTTAAAACAGATCTTGGCTCTGCATATTGCTCAATCACACGGAGGGAAAAAGTCATATTTGATTATAATTCTAAGATCTACAATAAAATGGCTTTTAACCCACGTTGATATAAAATTTAAAGAAGGTTAACAGCAATGCCAAATCATTAGAGTAAAACAAAACCAGAAAGACGCCAACTCAAGCCCAATTATTCCAAGTTTGCTGTGAGTAGCAATGCAATTTAGGCAACCAACAAGAGTAAGACAAATATCTGCAAAACAGGCTTTGTTTCTTCTTGCCTCACAGGAACGGGAAGAGGAATGATTCATATATACTGCTCAGTTCTCAAAGAGTTAACATTGCCATTTTTATCACACACCTTGTCTCTTCAAACCTTATCTCTGCCAGCAAATTTTTTAAAAAGTTTTTAAGAGCAAGAAATTTCTTCGATTACAAAGCTGCAACTTTTTTTCCTTATTAGAGGAAAAAAATATTTTTAAAAATCAAAGGTTTATATTGTCCATGCATTTAACAATATTTTTGTTGCACGTAGCAAGCAACAAAATGCTATCAAACGCAGCTGCAGGTGACCTCGGTGCACAAGGCCATCAAACCCAATTTTGTTTATTAAATATTCCTTGGTTCAGATTGTTTATGTTCACATTCTAACAGCCACAGCGTTGCCAACAGTGACGAACTCCTGAAGCTACAAAAGTCTGATTTTCAACAAGGTGCGAGATAGAAGGATTAAGGCTACGCATGTAAGCACTGCCGAAACTTTAACGACAAAAAGAAAAGACACACACTGAGATTTTTTTTTTTTTTCCTTAGGAGGACTTTATCTCTCAGCTGGTGCTCTTCGCGAAGCCTGAGCTTTACAAATCTGGCTTCTGGTTTCGCTCTCGGAGAGCGATTATAAGTAAATCCTCCACTGCTTTTCCACTATTTTGCTACGTCAGGCCGGCAATACAAACGAGTCATAGTGTTTTTCTAAAGCCTCCGCTCCTGAAGCAGTTTACAGGGTTTTTTTCCTCCCCACACCATTACTACTGAAAACTCTGAGACCACGTTAAATTATCGGCAGCGTCAGGAGAACTTTTTGCTCCTGCGAGCTGTAGTTTTGGTGGGTCTGTGGGAATTGCCTGGGAGACTTCAACTAGAAGAGAGGCAGCGAGATGAAAGTTTCTTCCTTCTCACGGGTTCAGCCTGACTCGCACTGCGAAGGTTCCCGAGCTGGCGGCCTTCGCTTACAAAACAACCCAAAGAAACTGAAACAAAAAAACCCCCCCACGACCAAAGCCTCGAGGAAGCAGCTCTCACCTCCCTCCACGGTCTGTAACCCACTCCGTGAAGACTCCGAAGGCTCAGCTCTACTGCTGCTCTTAACTTTTTAAGGTGGCCACGGCCG
>VZRE01004773.1:61825-132969 GCA_013396775.1 Cephalopterus ornatus | reverse complement strand
CGGCTGAGGGCGCTCCGAGGAGTCTCCGCGCCCGGCCGGAGCCGCTGTTTCTCTGCCCGTGGCTGCAGCCCGTCCCGTGTCACTGCCGGGGGCGGGGGTGGCCCTGGCGATCCGCGGGGGGAGCAGCACTGCGGCCGGGCTCCGCTTGTGTTCCCGCCTGCGTTTAGGGGGAAAACAAACCTCCGTGGGTTTGCAAGTTTGGGCTGCGGAAGGTCTGGGGGCGTCCAGTGCAGGTGTGTCTTTAGCTCTGTGGAACTTTGGCTTTACGCTCTGTAATGCCAAAAGTGAAGGCTTTAGGTTAGTGACTGGCGATGTTTGCATGTTTATCTTTCTTTGCCTTCCGCCTCAGGTGCTCCGCTTTGCGGCACGGCGGGGCTGTGGTGCCCGGCCCGCTCCACCCCCACACTGAGGTCCCAGGGGTCAGGAGCAGTCCGCACCTGGCACGGGCAGAGCTCTCGTGTGCTCCTTATCATCTGTGAAACTCCGTGCTGGGTTTTTTCTGCACGCGTCACACGTTTCGCTCCTAGACCTGGTGATGGGTCTCTACAGTGGTGGTAAGATAAAGCGGACCCCCACCTGAACTGTCACCTCGCACCTCAAGTCCACGCTGAAGCAAATGCAATAATTCCTTGTGATAGTGTAATTATTTTCATACCAAGCAGCGCAAACCCATGATTATTCAAGCTTTGATGTGGGCAAGTTACATCTCAATGACTTGCGAGAGGCAGAGGGGAAAAAAGCACTCGCCACCATGGCCCTATTGACACCAGTTCCATCCTATCATGATAACTGCACTGAAAACTTAACCAAAAATTATATCTCTGCAGATGGTTTCTGTGACTGGATGAGAGACCAATACTTATTCTGCTGTGTTTCAAAGGTGAGTATCAATATAAAACAACATAGGATTGGCATTATTTACTCCATATCTTTTTTTGAAAATCACTGTCTCTGGAAGATAGCTCTCATATTACTGTTAAAAGTCGGTAAATAGAACCAAAACAGTTTTGAAGCACTAAAAACTTGTTTATATGCAAAAGACTTCTGGAGCATATACTGTCACTAATTAATTTTTCTTCTGTTTCTGAGAGTGGGAATTGATACTTCTATTGGAGCAACCAGAATAGTGTCTTGTCATCATGGTGTCATTGAACTTGGGTCAGAATTGTTTGGTTTCTAGGGTAAATAAGAGAATGGAAATACACAGTCATGAATTCTGTAAGTCTGCAGAATAATCCCAACTTCATAATATGATTTAGGCTGAAGAAACTATTAGAAAAACCTGCTGCTGCTGCAAAAAAAAAGGCAGTAGCAGAGCGTACAGGAAGTCACAGAAAATCACAGCCTAGTCAATATGGAAAAATACTCTTTGCATGTGACTTTGATGGGAAAGGGTAAATAGTGTTTCTGGTTGGCATGAGCTATTCCAAAAGCTGAGGTGTTTTGCATTATCAGTTAGCATCAGTTCTGTTCATGCCACCTCTGAGGTAGGGTAGTTTCTGTCTGCAAATACTGTGTACTCCTCTGTATGGGTAAAAGCTGAGGGCTGGCACTGTGACTAAATACAGTGTCACACCACTAGTTCTGATGGAAGTGTGGCATGTGCTAATTATTAAAAGGAAACAGCACAGGCACTGTCAGGTAGAGGAAGTATAAATGCATAACAGTGCAAAGGGGACCTTTAGCACCTTTTTTTGCAGCTGTGCAAAATTTAAAGTCCATCCAGAAGGGCACACTGAGAAACCAAGTCCGTTTAAACACGTGGGTTGTAAGTAAATCCTCAGAAGTGTGATAAGAAGTTAGTTATGGTGGTTAATCAGCGTGGTTATCATCAGTTCACTGCCACTGATTCAGGGCTGAGTAAACCTGTGGAACACTTAATTGTGTAAGAATTCTTGGGATGTTTTGTTCAAGAGTGTCTTACCTGTGGCTATTGTGTAGAAATGAAGCACTACATAGAGCAGCCTCAAACTGGCCACTGATGTTCACCTAGTGGGCAAAAAAACATCTACATGGTCTAATAATAGACTGGTGCTACAGAATTTAATTTTTTAAAAACGTGCAATTCAGAAGCTGTGTCATACAGACTCTCATTCATGCCAGCAGAGTTCGATATGCCAATTTACGGTTACTCTGCAAGAAAGCATGAAGAGTTTCTGCTCTGTTCTATCTTAGTGATTTCTCTGGAATACATATGATAAAAGTACCCAAAATAACAGTTCTTCCTCTGTTCCATTAGAGCTGAGGAACAGAAACACAAGTTTCCATCATATTTCTTATGTCTATAGATGTGAGAAATCATTCTCTGCTTAGGCTTTCATTTTTGTTTTGAAGCTTCAGCAATTTTGCAATTGATACAACTTCAAAGTTATTTTTTTAAGAACTAGATGAGAACATCTAGATTGAATTTTCATTCATCACAAGCCAAGTATGATGCAAGCAGCTTTCAGAGCCAGCCAAACTGAGCTTCATTTGAATCTGCTGTGCAGCTCCTGATCCATCTTGAAGACAGTAATTTTCTGTCATAAACTAGAAGACATTTTTTTCTGTAGTTAGCCAAAGATTTGCATACTGTGAAGGTACAACAGTTGTGCCTCCCTGAACAGGAGCTGACCTACAGCTGTTACCCTCCATGCTTTACAGAATTACTGCAGGCAGGGTGAAGTACCTAATGCATGTTCTCTGGTACAAGAAAAGGGAACAATGAATAAATTCAGGTTTCCACTGACTTGTAGCAATGAAAAGGATAATGATTCTGTGAAAAATATCAGTACCTCAGAAGCAAATGGTGATGCTTTTGAGAAATGAATTATTCTCTGTCAGATTCATCGCAAATTAATTTTGTTCACATAAAACTAATTTTGTCTGTGTTTGATAGTAGTCCATTTCCTGCACAGCACCATCTGCACGGGCAGTCCTACTAGCAATGGAATGTCTGTGTACCAAGCCATTTTAATAGGTTTGGGATGAATCAGGAACAGCAGGAAAACATGCCATTTCATTATCCCAAAATGCTGCCTCCTCCTATAGGAACTTCGACCTGATAAAGGCTGAGGAAGCCGGGTCTGTAGCTACAATTACTGTTAATGCTTCTGTTACGATTGGTTTTAAGTTCCCCTCCATGAGACTGCAAGAAAATGAAGAGCAGGGAAGGCAGGAAAAGCATGTGAGGCTTTCCAGCATGTTTGAATTGGTATTACTGAAACATGATGCGTGACGGGATTGTTTCTATCGCTGTCTACAAGCAGTTCAGGAAAGACAAAATGAGTAATAAGGTGTGAAGAAGTAAAACTATACAAACTAAAAATATTACTTCTTGTATAATATCTTGGGATTGCAGAATCCTGAGTGCCCATAAACAATTGCTGACAAAGCCTCCGTGGTACCTGTGTTACAGACCTTCACTCATCACTGAATCACACCAGAGAAGGAAATGGGGTTGTTATTATGCACAGCTGCATAATGAAAAGTTGGAGTGCTATAGCAGATTTATTCTCTTAAGTAAGCACAATTTAAATTACATTTCCCAAAGCAAATAGATCTATTCTATAAGAGAAAAGGCTCAACATGTGGCAGTTTTCTATTGGAATTCACTAGGGAGAAAAAAAGAAGTATTGAACTAAAAATGAGTTGTCTAGAACTAGTAGGGATGAATGAAACTAAGTAGCATTTGGATAAGAGTTCCAGAGTCAAAGAACTGAGGGCTCGGATCCCATTGCAAAGGACAATTAGAAGCAAAACAACCATGCAAAAATTACAAATTATGAAATGTAAGAAAAAATGAAAAAGGCAAATCCTACTGAAAGGGTATTGGGAACATAAAGGATGCTAACAGTCCTTAACATACACTATTGCATGAATATATGAACTGTGCAAAAATGAAAAATTCAATACCAATTTCCTTCCATATCCGGAAGGGATCAGAGTGGCCCATCATAGCAGGTAAGGATTAATGAGGCAAATTTACTCTTTGGACAAGAGGCTTAACACACAAGTTGTACTTTTTTCAAACACAAGTTGGGGATCAAACTGTACGAGTTTGTGTGGGTCTTTGCATCATTTCTGACACATTTGTCTAATCTGTCCCTAAAAATCTCCAGCAGTGGAAGTTGGCATCCCTTTTTAGGCAGTGCTTATGTATTTGCTTTCAGTACTGCTGCTGTGCTGTGCTGTACTGCTCTCTGCTTGAACATTTCCATGGCTATGAACAAGCAAAGCACTGAAATGATTCTGCAAATATGCTCATCTATACTTTTCAACAGGCTTGATTGCCTAGAACGGTTTTAGAAGAAATTCAAGAACTTGAGAGTGCTCAACTCTGTGAGACAAGGAGAGTTGCTACTTCCCACTGTGTCCGTTTCCTTGCAGTGAGTAAACGGTCTATGCAGAAATGATGGGCAGATAACCCTTCACCAACAACTCCTGAAGTCTTTGTGACAAGCAATTGTAGCAACATTAAATGCCTGTTACTGCTGTTAATAGAAGGAACCCTGCCTTATACTGAGAGGGAGATAGAGACTTCCTACTGCTTTTGCAGTCTTGGATTAGCTGGGTCCTGTGGCTGCAAATGCAGAACAGGAGCAGACAGGGTCCTTCCAGCAGCACCTGCCCTGCAGGAAGGCTGCCAGGCAGGAGGAGGCAGCACCCACGGCAGCCTCTCAGCACAGCCTCTGTCCTCGGTGTGTTTATAGCGAGGCTGTTAACGGATGGAGGAGGGTAGGGAGGCACTTGCACATAATAATACATTTTAGGAGAACCTTGAACAATGGAACAGGAGTCTTAACTGTAGGAAGCTAAAATGTATCAGTAAAGTCTCATTTGTTCCAAACCTCTCGAGTCTTGTTACTACTCATTTTCCATGGGTCATAAGAGAAAATTATATGAGATGCTGTACGTGAAAGATAATGACTAATTAATTGGAGATAATACTTAACTATGCTGGTCCTGGCAGGGAAAGAATGAGTTACTGTCAAGGAATCCTGGCTTTCCAGAAGGTGCACTCCCTTCCCATGTATTTTCACATCAGACAGCACCCTTGTGACATGCATTTACAGCCTGCCCCACCGCTGACAGATGCACTTGCTGCCTAGGACTATACAGTGGGGTTTGCACGGCAGAAGCATTGTTTACATTGGAAACTAATTCTTTAGGATATGTGGAGTTAATTCAGATACAGCAATTGAAAAGCCTGGCTGATTCTTTTACCAAGCATCTTTTATAAGCACAATGAAAATATACTCCTCCTGCTGTATTTAAGAAATAAAATGTTATTATAACTTTGCCTTTAAGAGTTTCAACCATCAGGTGTGAAGCATGCCAGATACTAATGAACCAAAGTATTCACCCAAGGGCTTTACAGAGCAACTCTTTTCCATTATTTCCAAGTGTATATCTGTGTTGTTTTTACTGCACTTCCAATTCAGGAGTCGCAACCATTCTGCACAGAATCTCAAGTCCCTTTGGCTGCAGACCTGCAGCACCAGAGTGCACCCAGCTCCACCAAGTGCAATGTCAGCTCTTGGGATTTTTTTTACTTCCTATGAAAAGAGGTGCAGCTGTGGAATTAGGAGAGTGCATTTTCATGGAATCGAGATACTGACCATTTGATGGCTGAACACAAGTTGAAAGCAGAAATAGAAGTCTGCTCTTTGATCCCTTACTGTGTACAAGCTCTTAAACTGTTATGTGTCAGAGGGTCTGGGTTTGTGTGGGTTTCTTTCTTAATGAGGTTTTGTATTTTCTAAACCTTAAGTTGTCCAGTTGTCCTTACAAATTTTGGGAATGAGATTATGGTATTTTACACAAATAACGTGGGGACTAAGCTTATTTTGTCTTTTTTTTTTTTTTTTTTTAAGAACAGATGCAGTGTATTTAATTTTCCTACCTTGTATTGAAAAAGAATAAAAAGCAATTTTAAAAATTAGAGCAATGAAGAGGAGTCCTGAACTTGGTATCTCATGCTATTTCTCCAGAATGTTTAATGCTTAACTGCCACGTTGTATCTAAGTGATACAATTAGTCAAAGAAAATAAAGACACACACACACCATCCAATTGTCCTTTTATATTTTTATTCGGTGTTAAGTAACTCCACAAGAAAACAAAATCAGTTACTCTGGTGTACGTGAAATCAGAACAATACAACCACTTGAAGCAAAAAGTAGAAACAAATTTCAGCCCAGGAATGGAAAACTGATACTTCAGTGCTATGGATATGCAATGCGCTTCATCCCACAGTGCGGTTCAGCGTATGCCAACCTTTAATGCTTTTGTTGTTGTTGTTGTGTGTGTTTCTATCCATATAGAAAAACTAAAAACCACACTTCAACTCTCACTGAAAGCCTTAGAGCTTTAGCCATTAAACTATGAAAACAAGTAAAGACAATTTGTTATTGCCCAAGCTCAATATAGGATTTTATTTTCCCCAAAGGTGCTGGAATCATTACACACCACAATGTAACTACGAGCAACACCTTTGATATTTTGAGCCCTTTCTTACCAAAGAAGCAGCTCTAGCCAGAATTAACTGAGCTGAAGTTTGTGTTTGAAATATGTCCATTTGGTCATTTCCTGTTCTCAAATGAAGTTCTATTCCATTCTTCACTGTAGTGATTTGAAAAATTTGTGTGTAAAGTTCTTTTTTACTTTCATGTTACAGTTAACTAGTTCTCAGTGCAGGTGCTAAACAACCTCTCAAGGAAGCTCCAGAAGAAAGTAAAATATATAAAAATCTATTCAAAGTCTGCAAATAAATTAAGAAAAGAAACTGTAAAGTGTCAAAAGATTTGTTGTATGAATACAAACCCTAAAACATAGTCTAAGAGGAGGACCAAAAAAAGTCCCCGGGTAAGGGCAACCAAGCCAGTTTTAGTAAGGATCTCACCAAAAGCATCGCACAAAGACTGGCATGGTTCCCCCACCACGTATTTAAATTCTTACACTGTCTACTGAATAAAGGCAACAAAACCCAGTTACTCAGAAAGCATTTCTAGCGCAGAACATATTTCAAAGGCAGTTCAGCTCACATTTCAAACAGCTATGTTTCTTGTGAGGTTTATTGCCTGTCAAAATTAATGGTGAAGCTTTTCAAGTCAGTGTTGGACTTTCTGCACTTCCTGGTGTTCTAGACATGCTGCGATCGTGTAGACTAGTTAGTTGTTGTCATTTTTTAAACTAGGAGTTGGTAAAAACTTAGAATGTTTAGTTTTGCAAATATTGCTCCTCCTGGCTCATACATTTTGCATAATGTGTTAAAAGCACAAGGAGTTGATAGTCTTGTACAGATGCAACTTGACAATGTATTGACTTTCTAAGTTAACAAAATAAAATTTAAAAGCAATTCACATAAAGCAACAATCACTACTGCAATCACACATGTATGTTGTAAGTCATCACCTTCCCTACCCCCACCCACCACACACATAACTTGCCCCACACATTCTCTCAGGAACACAAAATGAACTACGAGATTTACTAAATTACAGCCACAACAGCAGCTAACTGCAGCAGCCACAGGATTTCTTTCAAGTGAAGCACTGACCCTTTGCATTTAAAACATTGAACACTCTGAGCATTTTAGAGAGTTTCAGTCATTCAGGCTCAAATTCAGTTACAGGATGCTTTTGCAGGTTACATGAATGCCTTCATCTGCAACAAGACAACATTCTCATTACTCATTAACAAAATTCACAACAATCCACACATCACCCCAGTGGTTTATTATTTTTGGTGTTACTTTTTAAACTTATGCCCCACATCGGCAAGTCGCTAAAAAGGACAAAAAAAAAGAAAAAAAGGAAAAAAAACCCACATTGCCTCCATACCTACAAAAAATCCTTGGCTTCTCCAGTTAGCAAAAATACAAACCATGGTATCCTCGGTCTTGGTTTGCGGGAGGGGGGGAATCATAGGATAGAAAACACAGTTTCTGTAAGTCTCTAAAGCACAACCCTGTTGTTCCTACTTCAAAGTTATGAGATTTACTGAATGAAGACTGGACAAGTCATTCATGCTTTTCTCCTGCATTCAGAAAGGCACTGATAGATTACAGTGTTAAGTATTTATCTCCCAGTTCTTAGAGAACAAAGCCTAATGTGCAGAAAGCTGAAGTCTCTGAATAGCAGAAGTAGTTGTAGACACTGCGATGCTAAGAAGATAGTAATAGTGGTAGGGCTACAGTTACGAATGAAAATAACTGCAATTAAGATGCAAAAAAGCAGTGGTACTACTAAGACAAGCACATGCACATCCATTCTTGATTTGACAACACAATCTAGTCTAGTTCAAATAGCCAAGAATTTAACAGTATTTTTTGGGGGAAAAAAATCTTCAACAGGACAGCTGTGTCCTCATCTATAAAATAAGCAAGAAGAGAAAGATAAATACACATCTGAATCCATTAACTGAAGAGGAAACTCAAGTTGTTGTTTTAGAGCTACAGACCCTCAAGAAGGATAGTTTTCCATCTCATGTTACTTTTCAAATCATCTTTTCTACTCTGCAGTTTTTACAGTTGAGTTCGAGAAAAAAGCTCCTCCTCACACGGATCAGCCCATTCACTTCCACCTTCTGAAGCTGTGTCTTCAGAGCTGGAGCTATCACTGGAGTAGATCTTCTTCCTGAAGCCATTTGGTTTTGCCTCAGCATTTATATCATCTGCACATCTTGCTTCATAAACAGAAGAAACCTAAGGATTTAAACTGACAGTGTTGATGGGGAACAATAAAGAACACGCTTGCTTTTCTCTGGGCTGGGAGGTTACATGGTTTTGTAGTTGTCCAAGAGAGATGCCACGATTACAGGACAAGTCTTTCTCTTTCCTAAATTAGTCCACTATGCAGAAAGGACTGCAGAACAGCAGGAAAAAAGGGTGGGGCTTTTATTATTTTTTCCTATTCCTTAATTTTAGGATTTGCGCAAAAAAAAGCAAGAGAATCAAAAGCAAACTCAGTTAGGATGTATCTTTATCACAGTTTATGTTAGAAAAATTACTGTAAGTTATCTCCCAAACTTGGTAGTAAGTATTAAATAGCAAGAAAAGACAGCACAGATCTGACTAAACTTCAAGCAAATGTATTTTCAATATATGTTCAGCTGAATCAGTAAAGCTATAGCAAGCACGTCAGTGTAAATGTAAGTGCTGTCATCACTATGAAGTTTAAAGGTGTATCAGTAAATACATGTGTACATGACATTTTTTCCCTACAGAAAAAAAATCAGAGTTTTTTTGCTTGTAATGAGGACAGAATTCAGCATAAATTATCTTTATGCCTTCAGTTACTGGTCCTTTCTGCCCTCACAGTGCACATCAGCCCACTCTACGCTTACTTAGTTGAGGAAAAGAAGACTCATGTTTAACACTCATGACAAGCAAATGCCAAGCATTCCCAAAGGAAACTGGCTTTGCTTATCTACTAGAAGTACAACTATTAGTACAAAGGGTTGTACTCCCCAAAGTACAACACCTTGAGGAATTTTCAGAAGAATGCCCAAGATGCAGAGAAGATTAAAAAACAAAGTAAGGGAAGAAAAGCTTTTGAAGGTTTTTGCAGTAATTTCATTTGAGGTCAGACTGAGAACTGTGATGAAAGAAAAGATGCAGTAGCCCACCCTTATAAAATAAGCAAAAAACTTCCTCCCCCAAACCAATGACAAACTTACCATATTAAAATCTAAAAGATGTTCATCATCATTGGATATTTCCTTTACATCTGCAAGTTCTCCTACACCATTCTCTCCCTTGGCATTTGTATAGCACTCTTACATTGTGTTTGTGGGGGTGTTTCAGAGGAAAAGGAAGAAAAAACAGAATTGAGGAACACTGTTATTTACATTTAGCCAAAATGAAAGCATCCAGAGACGTATTCTTGAAAATCATACTCCAGCCCTCTGTGCTTGTGTGAGATTTTACAGTCTGACACCCTCACAGAGATAAGCACACCACCTTATGGAAGCTTCATCAAATCCTACCAGGATAACCAAATAATAAGAGGAAGCTACTTAGTTAGTAAAAACATCTAAAATACTAAAGTACAAAGAACAAGAATTACTTTTTTATCATAAATGCTTCAGTGCATTTTTCAATTCTGATGCTGCATGGTGTTCCAGATCATTCCTGTTTCTATCCCCATACAGTACAGACTGCAACTGCAGCCTGATCCTCACTGAAGCTCAAAAAAACCCAGTTGATGTGAATGGCTGTGGTTTCTACTTACCAGAGTAAACTATACAGAATATCAACACCTATCATATAGATATACGTGGATCACGTGCATCAATATCCATTTATAAAAAATACCCGTACAGAAAACTGGATACAGGTTGCGGAAGAATAACATCAGCTCTGGGGATGAAGTTCCTTCTTTAAAAAGTCTTGTTCAAAAGCCCGAGTCCGGAAGAGCGAGCCGCGGGGCTGTTGTACGTCCCCCCCCGGCAGCCGGGCGCTGCCCCCCCCGGCAGCAGGCTCTGGCCGGGGCCGCGTCCCCCCGCCGCAGCTCCGGGCCTTCACCGCCAGGTGTCAGCACGAGCCGCTCCCGGCTCCGGGAGTCGCGGGTGTCACCGGGAACAACCCACGGCTCTGCCGAGGGACACGGAACGCCCGCGCTTTGTAAAGACAGGGCTGTTTCTAACAGGGCAGGTTCTGTGACCGCTCCTGCAGACATCAGTCGCTTGTCTTTCGTTGTGCACATTTCTAGAGTTGGGAGCAGAGTAAGTGAAGATGTTCTTGAAAGTAACCCAAACTGTCCTGAATACCAGAGTAAGGGCTTTTTGGCACCAAGAATACAGTTTAGTTGCACTCCTAAAGTAGTTCAGTATCAATCATGGGCTAATCTGCTTCCAGATTATTTAGGAACCAGGTCTCAGATCAAAACTTTCTTGCCCTGAACCTCTACCAACAGAAAGCACCAGAGAGCCTGTCAATTCAGGATACAAAATATTCTGGTTTAGTTTCTTGCCGTCTCCCAGAAAAGGTGAATTGGTATGCAGGCAAAAAAACCCGCCTGGATTCTTGCCTGTCCACTGAAAACCTGGGCTGAGTTAGCTGTCAGATGCTCCAGATTCCTGGGGGTGCTGGAAGCACACCTGCTTCTGCTCACGAGCAGCCTGCCTACCAAGAGTGGACTTGCTCTCTTGTGTGGCACAGAAAAATTCCCAGCCTGTCAGTGTGAAGGGAGTGGCCAAGTGGCAAATCCCTCTCCTTCCCAGTCTGAGAGAGATTCCACACATTCGCTGAACAACTGGCATATTATTTATGCAAACCCATAAAAGGTAATCATGTTTTCACATTCTTATAAAATTACCTACCTATTAAGTATTTTTTCAGGAGGAAACATTAAAAAATGTAATAAAGTATTTTCAGAGTCAGTCTCTGTTTACTTAATTGCAGGCTCTGGAATTAAGTAAATTCGCGTAAATATTAAAACTACTTTAAAACCACTTTCTCTTGAAACCAATTTAGAATCATGCTAGAGATCTATTACAAGTGCAACTGAAGCATCCCAGTTCTCTGATAAGAGAACTGCTTGAGAAAGCTTACTAGTGTGGTTTTCTTACATATAGACAGTAGTTCCAATTCATCTGCAGCAATTCCAGTCCATATAAAGGAGTATTTCGCTCTAACACAGCAAGTTAGTTCTAAGAGGCAGAGGTGCTTACCTTCACACTGTGATGCAGGAAAAAGGGGAGAATAGAGCGCCTTTTCCCACCAGCATTGCTTTTCCTGGCTGCCACTCAATCTCTGCAGATTAGTATTCAATATAGGAAAGTGTTTAGACAATAATCACACTTCATTATGCCATAAATAATATACTTACATGTAAAGGAGGAAACCCTGGTATTACCACTAATTTGTTGCTAGATCTTACAGGTCACACTGCTCAATTTCTAACACTAATGGGAAATGACTGTCAAACAACAGTGGAACATCCATTCTCTGAACTCTTACAGCCAATATGAACTCCATGCTGGGGCTCAGACTTTGCCACACAGAGTTGTACAGATCCAGAACCAAAAATAATTAATTCCAGCCTTACGCTTTATAATCTACAGAGAGGTGGAAGCGTAGCAAAACGTTAATCAACATGAGGGATAGGTCAGTGTAAAATGAAACAGAAAAGAAAGAGAACAAAGAGAGGCAAAATTTCTAATGTTTAAAGTCTAGAAGGGTAAATTAGCAGTACAAATGCCCAATGGGATAACAGAAAATTAAACTAGAGAATTATGTGCCAACATGAGGAAAAAGTGGTTATGAGAATGATCAATAATTTGTCTTTATGCTAAAAATAATCAGTTCACTAAGAATGCCAAAATATTCCCTCTCTCCTCCGTATTTTAATGCTAATTTAAGTTTACCAGAGCCTGTTCTTTATGACATGAATGGACAAGGCTAAAATACCAAGGGCTTGTCACAACAGACATGTCCCCAGTTTTATGGCTGCAGTGAGGTAACCCTGTTAACCTTCAAAAGATGATGCCAGCTTGTAACATCCTCTATAGATATTAGACAGAATGATTAAAAAACCAAACTACAGTACAACTACCTACAAACATTAACTAATGAGCTTCAACACTGACTTTCTATCCAGCTTCCTCCTCTGTAAGCCTGAGAACATTTAAGCATGGAAAATTAATGAACCTCCTCTTGTTCCTCCTTACACTACTGTAGACCACACACCTGTAGAACTTACACTTACAAACACTTAATAAAGTTCCTCTCAAACCAAAGGAGTGACTCAAGAGAGCTGTATCCACAAGCATGTACCAGATTCAACTTATTTTTTCTCATGAAACTGTGCTATAGTGAATACTGAACTTATCCATGCTGGTTTCCTCTCATAAGACTGAGGAACAGTCCTTTTGGAACCACCCTCCAAAAATTCAAACTCCAATTCCAGAAAAGGGAGTTCTTAGAAAGTTAAACCACAGGTTGTGTCTTTTTTAACATTACCAAAAAAAAAAAAAAAAAAGGACAGGAAAAAAAAGGAAAGCTCAAAGGTATTTGAAGCAGGGTAAGCCCTGCACGTATAAGAAATGCGTGCATTTACAAATAAATTCAATCATGGAAGCCTCACTCTGTGCTGACTATAGATAGAGGTGTCTAAACTCCACAGGCACAACGCTTTATTAACTTCAAAGCCTCTCCCATCGCTGCTGTCACACCTGCACAGGGGATAAGCTGGATGAAGCACAGCAGGTTACAAGCAAAGCCAGCTGGAATCTGGCAGTGTATAACAAGCTGCAGTGGACTCCCTTCCTGGGCTAAGGCACCTTTGGAGCCCATGTGTGTGCTGCAGGATGGCTCGGGCAGTGAGCCGCCCCCTCTGTGCTTCCCTCACAGCCTCAGTGCCTGGGGAGCAGGAGGGGCTCAGAGCAGAGGCACCCTAGCAGGACTTCACTCTGAGCTCAGCCCCAGCCCTCCTGCCCTCACATGGGCCCTCATGCTGTGTGTTATTTCTAAACCAGCATTAAGGTCAGGTGTGTGAAGCAAGAGGATGGATGTGTAAAGAGCTGCTATCCATACTAAAGCCATTTGGGGGTTTAGTTTGGGAGGGGAGGAAGGGCAGGAGCTGATGTCCACTTTACACATTTACTGAAGAAAACAATTTTTTTCCTACAGATATTTAACTGTTTACTATAACTGCCCAGTCTGTCATCACAACAATTTTTGTGAATTGAAGAAACACTCCCCATCAGTAAATATAAAATACCAATTCCAGAATAGCACCATGAGTCTACCTTCCTTTTTTGGCAATCTTTCCCTTTTGAAACAGCATTTTCAATTTATGTCTTCTCCTCCTCTCTCACACACATACTCACATACACTTCCAATGTTTTATGAAGAGTTTTACTGAATTGTCCAGATACCCATCTAAACAGCTATTATTCACAATGGTTCTGGTATTAGAAATTTCAACTGGAAGTCTCTCCTCTCTGAAACTATTCATATTTATTTTACTTTATTCTTAAGCAGAACTCAAAGACAGCAAGGCAAACCCAATTGCAATGCTGTTCCGCTCCAGTCTTCCAGAGAAGACTGATGGGTTTCCTTTCTTGTTTTACAGGTAGGCATAGGGTAACTGGGGCTTCTCCTACAGACTCTGCTTGAGGCAAGGTAAAATCACTTCAGGACCTCAGCATTCACAAGCACAAACACTGCTGTAATGTTACAGCAATACAAGATTCTCCTGCCCCAAGCCTTAGCTGACTTAAACCACTATCTGTGAGTTTTGTGTAGATTTCGGTCTGAACTGTGCAGTTACATGCAGAAAGAAAAGCTTCGATTCTGCTTCTGGTCCTCTTACCTTTCCCACCCCAAAAGCTAAGCTAACCTAGCAGCAAAAAACAATTTAATGTTTGCTATTGTCTACAAGTTTGAAAGAGTAAAATTGTTTCAAAACTTTAAATAGTAAATACTAAATACTATGTCTTTCATTGGCCTCTACTGCACATTTGTTCCTTGCAACATCATTCTACGTCTGCTCTCTCAAATGAACCTTCCCAAGAAGTTCACACAACAGCAAGGCTTTCCACTTAGGTCTCTGCTCCAAAACTTCATGTGAAACCTCTGCTATACAAAACAACAATTATTCTTTGTAAACATCAGTACAAATATTTTCTAAAGGAATAAAAGCAAATATGTTTTTTTCAACTAAAAAAGGAAATTTTAGTGCAGCTAATGCAAAGGAGAGAGTTTGTGAGCTTAAGTGGGTAACGACCATTTTAAACAGTGTATTGGACCTCCAGCATAACGACAGAAGAGCAATTCACTATTTTAAGGACATACCTGAATAAAATGGAAAACAAACAGAGAAGTGAAAGATGTTTCCTGCACCGTGAATGCCATTTCCCACAGCTGACAACATTTTTCCTCACCTCCTCCATCCACAAACATAGTTGAAATAAAGCATCCCAGGAAAATTCCTGTTCTACACACTTTTGTTGTATTGCTGCTTTCTTGTCAAGATTGCTATGGACAGCAACAGGAGACTGATGAGCTGATGAAGCAGCGCTGCAAGAATGCAGCAGGATATCACAGCGTATTGATCTGGGCACAAGGACAAGCACTCTGGTGAACACACCTCAGCCTGGGGGCTGGGCTGGCCGGAACCAACACCCCGTACGTACGTGCATTTTACTCTTCTGCTCATTCTGCCTGTGTAAAGTGTTCGATACTCACTACAGCCAGGGATGTATCCAACACCGCTGTTTAACTGGGAACACCAGGCAGCCTGATGAACAGCACATGTCGGTGGAACTGTGTGTTTGCTGACAGAGCTGAAATGTAACTGAGGTTTCTGTATGACAGGACACTAAGACAACTTTTAGGAATATCTTTGACAAGGGCATTTGTGCAAGTGAGGAAACCGTGACGACTAAAGTTGGGAAGACCAGATCTAGGAGTATGAAAGCAGTTACTCATGGGAAAAGTCCCAGCCATAAGGTAAAATAATAAAGCTGGTACTGCCCTGTATGATGTTTGGTTACCTGGATGCTAAATGCACAGATGGAAAAGCCACGGAAAAAAAGAAGGAGAAATTCGGAGGGGGGCAGGAGCGTAAGGTTTCTCCCCTCTCTCCTTTTGAATACAGATGTATTTGATAAAAAATAAACCCCTTATTTATTTATATTTTGTCATATATATATATAAATATTTTTCCTCAGGTAAGAGCTTGATTGCTCATACGAGTAACTTATTAGGAATTTACTTTATTATTTTTTCTTGGCAGAAAATAATAGTTTTATTTTGCAACCTCACAAACTTCTGAGAAAGCATTTATGAATATGCAACATTTTTTTTCTCCACCCAGAATTGGTACAGGTTGTGCCTAACAACTTAAATCTTAATTCATCAACAATCTGGATAGGGAGAAATATTAATTTTTTTTTTTACTATTCTTTAACTAACAATTTTGTATGAGGCAGGAAGAATTTTTTTGAATTTCCTTGGTTCCATCAGAAGTTTTCCCCTACAGTTACAGGCTAAAGTCCACAGCAAGTTCATAGAGCAGCTTAGTCATCTGCCAGTCAGAAAGTTACACTGGTCAGAACTTTGTTCTTCAAGCAAAATTTATGCAAAGCATCTTCTCAGAGCTGGGATCTAGAGCTGTAAAGACCATCTGCTGAAGGTCTTGAAAAAAGGGCACTTCATTATTTTACAAGAAAGTTTAATTAAATTTTACATCTACCCCTGTAAATAGCTATTATTTTTTATCTAAATTGGTATGCCTTTCAGGATAGGCTATTTGGGCTTTAGATACTAATTTGGAAACACCATCACTGAGTATCTGTACTCCTTCAGGATGCATGCTGACAAGGGTCACGGCCATGACAAAAGGTTTGCAGAACGTGAACACAATAAGCACTAAAGCCTCACTATGGTCTGAATGAATATTATCAGAAGTGTTACAACTGACAGTTTCATAACCAAGCACAGAGAAAGTCATAGTAATCTGGAAGTACAGATTTCTTTGAACCTGCTCTGCAATCCCTTACTATCAGGAAGAATACAAGAAACACACGAGTGCTTCAGAAGTCAAAGCGGCAACAATGAACCCAGTGAGTCCCGTTCCAAAAGATCAGATCCTAATTTTAGTTCAGCCACTCAGTGAAGATACAACCTCAAGTAGCTGGTCACAAATAAACAAGGGGACCTGAGTCTGGATTTTATGTTCTTAAAATCTATTTGGCAGTAACCTAATTGTTGGATTTCACTGAAAATATATGTGCAAGGGACCCTATGAGATAATCTAGTCTCTACTCTTGCAGAAAGCTGGAGTCAACTACAATGCATTATTTCTCCACTCAGTCTCTTCAAGGCAGAATTTCCACTGCTTCCCTAAAAATAATTGACTCTTACAGTAATGCTCATTGTCTGGTTAGAATTCTTATTCTTCAATTTCCCTTACTGTGACTTAAGGTCATCACATCCACTTCCTCTGTGTTTACAAAACAACACAGCTTTTCCCTCCTCTCCTCTAACTATGAGCATGGCTTCTGCAAAGCTGCTGCCTCTGCTTCAAGTCTCTTACTCGAGCTAAAGCACCCCCAGTTCCTTCACTCTGTTTTCGTAAGTGGTGATCTTTGTGTTGCTCTCCTCAAGACATCTTTCTTGACACACGGAACTGGAGCTCGGCGGAGCAATTCCTTCACCTCTTACAGAACGGCATTCCTGTTTTGGTATCTCAGTGTTGCTTTTGCAGTGTGTCATTCCTGATCTATACTCAGTTATGATCTACTTGAAGATGCTTTTCTGTTTCATATCATTTCCTCCCTGTCACTCCTCACACTGTGTTTGTGAAGAGGATTATTGTTTTCTTTAAAAATTTCAGCTGTCCCTGCAGGATTGCCATTTGATGTTTTAGACCACTGCTCTGATTTAACAACCTTTGGATTCTAATCCTGTCTTCCAGTGTAACTGCAAACTTTCCCAGTTTATTATCAATAGGGATTTTCATAAACATGCCCCACACCAGGAAACATAATCAACTTTCTTGTCCTCCAGTAAACCACTGACTGTTATTTTGAGAGTGCAATCTTTTTGCTAAACCAATACTTGAAAACTTTTTCTGTTTCTCAGGCATTTGGGTCATTTAAAGCTTAAAATATTTCTCTAGGGAATTTATTAGAGTCCTTGGTAACACCCCAAGTTCCATTTTCCTCCTTTAAAAAAAATATTTGCTTTTTATATATTTTCTATCATCCCTGTGTTCTCAAACAAGTATTCTACTAGGCTTTTCTGAAATTACTTGCTGCTCCTCATGATATTCAGCTGAATATTGCTATGACTAGCTGAAACAGGTGTAGTTCATCTGTACTACTCCTTTACTTAATTGTCTTTTCATTAACAATGACAATAAATGCACTAATCAGTACCTTGGACATTATCTTTTCACAGCTTTCCAAGCCGATTAGTTCTGTCTCTCAAATATCTTTCAGTCATTTTTCTGTTTCTGATTCACTTCTGGGACTTTAAAGTGTACCATATCTTTATTTTATTGGCTTACTGTAAAAACCTTGGGGTTTTTTCTCGTGATTTTGACACTGTTGTTGTGAACTCTATCTTTTTTCAAGTCCTGTCATACAAACTAGTACCACCCTTCAATACCTCAGCAAATTAATGTTTTCTTAATTAGAATGTTAGAGCTTAGAGTATTTGTAGGTGTTTTCATCATCTGCCACAATCAGCACTCACCAAGAACTACTTGGACCAGTCCTTTCTTAGATAGCCCCAGATTACTTTCTCTTACACTGAAGTCCTTTGCTTTGTAAGAGGATGACCCTACGTGCTCCTTTTCCACTCGATTCCCCTGATTTTAAGGCACACAGCAGACCCCTCTGAATTTTGTCTCCCTCTTATCGCTACCTGGATTTATAGCAGCTTATCTCCTACACTGCTGACCTCACAACCAACTGTTTGTAAGACACCCCCTCTTCCCTTCCTCTCTTCACAGCCCTTTCTAGAGCGGGGTTGCACACTTTCATTACTCCAGTGAACACAGTCCCTCACCAAATCTCATGGCCAAGTCAGTCATGAGATCCACAAACAAATGGTTTTTGCAAGTAGAATTCCCTCATCCCCAAAACCATTCTCTTAGGCATGTTTAGACCTTAAAACCGTGGTACCAATCCCAACCAAACCCATGAGTCCTTTTATTTAACTCAAGGACTCATCAGCATGGGCATTCTCAGAGCACAACTACTAGACTGGGGCCCATGTAACATCCGCTGACGAGAGATTCAGTGTTGGCATATTCGTGGTATATATTCAGAGACCATTGACTGGTCCAGACTGGGAACTTCCCCATGAGTCCACGCCTAAATGGTCAGAGCATTTACTGGGAAAAAAATGCTCTTTTTTTTGGGGGTCAAGGGAGGTGTGTTTGTGAGGTTTTATGCAGTTGTTTGGGTGGCACAAGCTGGTCAATTTTTGCAGGGGTAACTTGGTTTGGATTTTTTTTTGTGTTGTTTTGTTGTTTTTTTTAATCTTGAGGCTAGGTATGTAATTAGCATTCATGTTTGAAGAACTTATGCAGGAGCTATTAGCAAATTCCTGCTGCAAAATACACTGTGATTCTAAAAGAAATGTTCTAATATAGAAGGTAAGAGGGAGGAAACTGAACCAGATTCCCCTGCAGTCTTATAATAGGAGGTATTCAGAGATGTGTGTTTGCACAGCACATATATAACTCAAGTTTAAGGGATGCAAAACAGAATGTGTTACTATTACACTGTGGTCTATATTAGTATCTTCACATCAATTATTTATGCAAAAATATTGCAGGTACCTCAGAACATAACTCAAACTTTATGTTAAATGACAGTGAGTTAAACAATAATTTCTGTCATAAGTCAAGCATAAAAACACAGAAGTTTCATTTAAAAAAAATCTTTACAAATATTGATCTACACTAATCAGTCAATACCACAGCTTCTGCTCAAGCTTTCTTTCCCACGCATGTATGTGTGGGGTGTCCACAAAAAGTTTCTCCTAGACTGTCCTAATTCTAGGCATTTCCTATTGATTTTGTTTAACGCTCATGAAAATAAATAATACCACTCTGAAAAAGAAAAAAGTTCACACAGATCTTTTATAGACACTTAAGTACAACAAGAAATGTAGGTAAATGTTCTTGAGCCAAAAAGTCAATTACTATCAGACTCAAACTACTGGCGCTTAGAAAAGCCCAGAGTGTGCACACACCTCTCGAGGCATGGTGGATACAGCCAGGGAAGTTAAGCCAGGCTGTCTCATTTTAGGGTGTAATCAGGCTCCTCAAGGCCCCCAGGAAGAGCTTGATTGCTCTTCCAGTCTAGACTGCTGAGAGGGTTGTTGGCCCTTTGTACTTCTCAGTGGTTTATCAATTTGTAGCTATGAAAACACCTACAGAATTGTGATACCTGAGCAAGGGAACCAGTTTTCCTTTTGCACTAAGGAACTTAAAGAAAATAAAATGCCAGAGGTTTTTGAGCATTCTTCACTACCAAAGACTCAGAGCTACCATGAACTATCGAACCACTGTTAACTTATACCAGCCACTTACTACTTTCTAGAATGGATAAGTGGTTTAAGTGAAGGTGAGAATAAACATTCTCATGGAGCACTGTGCATCCAGAAAGGAGATCTGGAAAGGGCTGAAAGGAAGTGTAGGCTCTTGCTGTCACAAGTAACTATACCACACCATTTGTGCACTCATTGTGCCCTACTGCAGATTTCACTTACTGCTGGTAGAACACAATTCCAGAATCTGAATTGACTTACAGTCCAAGTTTATTAATTTTTTCAGTGACTTTTTCTGCAAGGCCTGGCACAAACACAGAAACTTCCCGGACTCAGCAGAGATTTCTGAAGACACTTCATCTCTGTTAACTTAACAGAGCAGCAGGAACCAAGATGTCTAGAAAAGGTCTGGAAAAGTTACAAATTTGATTCCCTTGTGCAAGCAGCTGACATCAACTTATTGAAATAGAGAAGAGAAGCAATAAACTTAAAGGAGGATGAGAGCAGAAATAAATAGGAAAGAAGGAAAATAAGGAAGTCTGATTTTGTTCAACAAAAAGGTGAACTTTAGTTTTAGCAAGAGGAAGGTTAGCTTTCCCATATATGAGTTAGTGTTTCAAACTTAAAATTGAGGGGTGTACAACTGCACAACATAAGCTGGGTGCAACTCTTCAGCTGAAAATGAAAAAAAATTCCCTCCTGATGTAAATAAGAGAACTGCTGAATGTGTGAAGAGGAGGCTGAAGAGGAAAAGAAAATATAAGATGTAAGGAAAAGAAAATGTAAGATGCAGCTTATACTTGTCCAGACAAGTGGCTGGCCACACAACTAATTATTTTGATAGTTAAATATTTCTTCTCAAGAGCAGAGGGAGCTCACAGAAAGAAAAAGTTGGGATACTCTTGGCTGGGAAGAATTTTTGCTCTTGATTATTACTTAACTTATGGCTATGATTACCTGAAAGAATACTCTGAGCTTAACCCATAGTTATACTGAGGCTTCCTTACACTACTGTAGCAGTGATGGATATTTTGCATTCATGTTTTATTTCTTTTTGTGTCTATGCTGACAAGAGGATGTTGTAATTTCCAGACAATATATCCTTTCTACAAGTCTTTCTTTGCTCAAGTTTACAACCAGCAATTCAACCAGTCCTAATTCTTCCACTTGGAAGTAACTATATTGAAAAGGCTGCCTTCAGATCTTTCCCTTCAGAATTTTAAAATATGTTTGAATCACAATCAGTAATATTTCATGACTCAAACTTTATGCACATTTTAACATTATATATGTAAATCAGATAACCTAAAAACCTAAGGCAAACAGATTTAAAAGTCACATGAGTGTACACATGCATATATTTCTAAAGGTATGCAAGATGACACCAAAATGCCTGAAGATGGCTAATGTTTCACAGAATCACTGAATGACTGAGGTTTAAAGGGCACTCTGGAGGTCATCACGTCCAACTCCCCCTGCTCAGGCTGGGCCATGTAGAGCAGGCTGCCCAGGACCTTGTCCAGATGTCATCTGAAATCTCCCATGGATGGAGACTCTACAACCTTCCTGGGCAACCTGTGCCAGCACTCGGTCACCCTTACAATAAGAAAGTTTATTCTTATGTTCAGATGGAACCTCCAGTGTTTCTACAATACTGTATTTTCTAGAGATCTATACAATCACAAACATTTAAATTGAACTGTCACATGAGAAACTGCTGGTTACCAGCTGCCAGCTGCAAATTCTGTAATTTTATATATCCACATACCTCTTCATGCTCTCCTGAAGAAACAGGATTATCCTCGTACGTGGGGAAATGACACCCTGCTTTACAACTGCAAAACCTGCCAGTCTCCTCACGTGGCTCCACTATTCTGCAGTTTACTTTAGAGCTCTCCACTGCTCTCCCTTCTAGAGATTCTTTCATACTGCATTCTAAACAGGGATCTTGGTTTCCTACTGGCAACATCCCGGCCGACTCTTCTTGGGAATCCAACGATGTTTGTGCACTCTTCTCCATTCCAGACTTTTTTAATCTGGGAAGGAATTTTCCAGATTCAAGCTCTGATTTTCCATAATAATGCCCTTCTTTTTCTGCATCTTCTTCCAGAGGTTTGAGATCTGCTTGGGGATCCTCAAATACATCTACTTGAGGAGGGACAGCAATACCTCCCTCATCTTTTTCTGACTCAAATTCTGACTCGCTTCCACCACCTGGAGAAAGTTCAGATGCAGAAATTGGGCGAAAGTGAGTCCTCGGAGAAATCCGTATAGCCCTGTACTGCGTTCGATCAACACCACATATCCTGGGGTGTAAAACCTCACTGTCTGAATCAGAGCACAGAATCGACTTAGGTTTAAAACTAGGGCTGAAAGATGCAATTCCTTCTGGCTCAAACGAACACTCTACGTGAAGAACTTGCGAAAATGGATTGTTCAGGTCAAAGGAAGAGAATGAGTATTCAAGCCCTGGCTCTTCGACTTGAAAGTTACCACAAGCTCCCAGTAAGTCTTCATGGAAGATAAAAGAAAAACCCTTATTTAATCCGTTATCTCCACTTTTTGATTGCTCGTTCTGTTCAAATGATACAAATGGCCTCCACAGTTGCCTATGGCCAGGGGCAAAGCTATTACCTGGAGTCATGAAAACATCTGTACCAGCAATGGTCACCACATCGGAGGCTGCACATTGCAGTAAGCTCCCCTTTGAGTGACTGGGTGGCACCACTGCCCATTCTCCATCACTGTTAAAAGTTTTGAGTTCCCCATACACGCCACCAAGTATAAATGAGTTTTCTTTATCCTGGTTAACATCCCAAGGTTTTGATGGTGTGGTATAGTCACCACCATCTACTTTTGATAAATCATTTGAGACAAAGGCTCTCTTCTCTACATTCTCCTTTTGACCTTCCCAAAGGTGATACTCTGATCTCTGCACTGCTTTATTGGGTTCCTGGAGGGTTTCAGCTTTTGCTTCTGTATCCAAACAGCAGCAATAGTTATTTACATCAGTTGAAAACAGTTCATCTTCTATTCCTTCTATTTCTACCATTGCTGCAGAATTTCTGTCTGTCATATTTGTCCAAATATCTTTAATAACCCCTGAGCTGTAGCCATCTCCATGTGGACTGCTTTCACTACACCCTTGTGTAGTTTCATAGTCTTTACTTTCTGCTTTTTGTTCTAGCTGAATACCACAGACAGATTCTAGCTTAGATTTCTTTTTGAAAATCAAAGTGGGCATTTCTCCTAAAGTTCTAGCTTGATGCTGGCAGGTTTCTTCTGGCAAAAAATCTAGAATTTCTTCATCTACATAATTCGAAGATACTCTAGGAACTACATAATTCATATCTTCAGCATTAAATTGCGTGGATTCTTCATATGGAATATTTAAAGTCTCATTGTCTGAACGTGTTTCTTCCGAGTGTGACCATGGACTACAGGTTCTTGTTGAAAGATTGGAACAGTGTTCATTTTCATCAAAGGCACTATTTTTGGTCCATATTAGCAATCTAGACTGTGTTTTCCCAAGAATATTAGCAGTGCTACTAGAATCTGCATTTTCATTTCCCAAGTTGAGTGTTTCAAAAGAAAATGGTAAAACAGAGTTACTGCATTGCACTTCAAACACTGAAAAACAAGAGTTTATACCAGACCCTTCATTAATATCTGAAAAGAGCTCTTGATTGCCAGCAAGCACGTGTGAATTAAGCATTGTGCTGTCTAGGATGGGGGAGAATCTGATCGGAGAATCTCCTCCAAAACTTTCCCCATCTGCATCACCAGAACTAGAAGATGAACAGCACTCCCAAAATTGAGCTAAATTACTAAGGTCTTGCAAGAACCACCCTTCAGCACCAACAGAGCTGGTCGAATCAGTCCATATTGCACTTTCCCCTTGCAACTCCATTCCATCTAACACTATGCAACATTCTGCCTCAAAATCAGTTTTTTCTTTACTCTTCTGTCGAATCATATTTAAAATCCGACTCTCCCCTTGCATCGTATCTGAGGCACCAGGATCCAACATGGATTGATCAATATCCACTTCATAGAAGTGCGTTAGTTCTGACAGATGAACATCATCTAAATATTTGTCGTCCTCTGGTTGAGAACATATTGAGGTCCCAGCGAGGTCAATATCCTCATTTAGAACTGCAGGCATTTCTACAAAGTGACCATCGATGAAAGTACCTGCTGCGAGGTATGTTTTATGAATATTATTGTTGCTAATACAAAGACCATGCACTGATTCAGACAACTCTTCCACAGCCTCTGATGTTACACCACATATATTTTCTCTGTTGCGGTACGTAGTCTCCAGCTTGCTTTTCCTGCTGAGAGGAACGAAGTACTCCGTGATCGGCTCAGTATACCACAAGGGCTCTTCTTTATATTCCTTCTCATTTCTGCTGTCTAAATACAAATCTTTCCCATCGCTACCGCCAGCTTCTTTTCTTCCTATTTCTTTCAATGGCCTTTTACCTCTTTTGCACAGTTGTTTGATGGACCCGCTGCTGCTGCTGCTGCTGCTTCCGCTGTGGACTTTTCTGTCTGCCTTTTCACCAGCTTTCACTGACAGCCTGCTCTGCCCATTACGCCCCTTTTTGTTCCGAACCTCTCTTGTTTTGTGTCTTACTTTGATACATTTCATTGATGCCTTGTATTCACCTTGATTACCACTAGAACTTGAGCCAGCCTCACTGGATCCAGACGACCAGGAGCGGGGACGCATCTTTCCCTCAGACTTATGTCGGACTTGCTTTTTGTACAGAACAGGCTTCTCTTCAACAGTGTTGCTACTAAATTTGTTTTCTTTCTCATTTTTACTTTTCTTCTGCTGCGTTCTTTCCTGTACAGTGGCAGATACTTTATTACTTCTGTCTTTAGTTACTTCACTTTCACTGTGGCAGTCCTTTGGAGAAGATGTATCCGTGCTAGTTGGTGGAACAGTGGATGAAGATGAGGAGCTAGAGTAAGAGCATACTTTGGATTTATTCCATACAGTCATAATTTCCTGCAGGCAAACTGGCTTTTCGGAAAGAGGAGGAAATGCTTCATAGTACCTAAAAGTAAAACAAAAGGGACACTTGGATCATAGAGCTTCAGATGGGCATTAAGATTAGAAAGTATTACTAAAAACAACCAAAACACCAACAATCTAATTGCCAAAAAATCTACTCTGCTCTATATATGCACATGCCACTCATTGCACTATCTGAAGATATCAAAGGGGAAATTAAGATAAGTTTTAAAAGTGCTTATATTAATACATGCTTAGAAATATATTGTCTACAAGTAAAACAATTCCCTTTTCAGACTACTAAACATCACAGTATAGAGAAACTGTGGATGCTTACAACAGTGAAGGTCTCTCTCTAGGTTTATCAGATAATGTAGCAACTCACTACAGTCTTCTTTAACATGTCTGATTTAGATTGTAAATGAAGAAGTCCTGAATATCAGTTAGTTGAGTCCTGAATTCCAGTTTTTAAAATTCTCCTTTATGAAATGAGTCACTACCTGTTAAGTTCTACATAGTTTGATCATCCAGTTATTAAGAAAAAGCTATTAAAAAAAAAAAAAGATTAGTTCTCAAGTAGTTTAAGATGCTTAACAGCTTTATGCAACAGGGACAAGATTAAAATATGTTTTTCTGCAATGTTTAAAGTAGTACATGTTTGACAGTGCAGAGATTTATACTGAATCACATATATTTTATGAAAACCTATTAAAAACTTTTATAAGTCGGTTACATACACATTAGCACAATCAGTTCCCTGAAAAAGTATCATCCATTTAGTAACAATTCCACTAGACTGTTGCTACCAAACGTTATTAGTAAGAGATACAGAAGCAGTTGTATCTCCAGGAGAGGTCAATGACAGAACACCTGGGTGCTTCAGTAACACTGGACTCGGGTACTCGGTAACTAGGAGATCAGTTGGCTTATCAAGAGTTTAAAGGTTGTAAAAGAGTTTATTTGCCATTTCTGCAACAGAAGACAGCGAGTTCTGAATCCAGGAAACTGATTCTTTCCCTGCAAGTCTAACATGTCAATTAACGCTGTTTTAAAGGCTTTTAATTTGGCTGATTGATTTAGTCTTAAGGAAATTAAAACACAGTATGGTTTGAGTTCTGCATATAGTCAAACGAAAGTAGTCAGGACTATGACAGAAGTTAAACTAGCCCACGGTACCAAGTGCTTATATTTAAATACTGAAGATTAACAAAAGAAATGGCAGAAAAAATGTATTTCTTAATATCTACAAAAACAGATTTCCCACTAAGTTAATTTTACTGTGTTAAAATATGGAAGTAAAAGGAGAAAAAAGAAAAGCGTCTCAGATAATAATAAGAAAAAAAAATGCATACATTTCTACTTGATCCTTTGCTGTGGGAGATAAATCAGTCTCAGGAGTCAAAGAGCCTTCTAACTTTTTGTGAATCTTCTCCTCTGTTTTGGAAGAAAATTCCAAATGCTTAACAGAAAAATTAAAAAAGCCAGTGTATTTTATAACAGCATTTAACAAAAAGCATCAGGATGTATACCTGTAATAGTAGTAAAGTTTCCATAAAGCACTGTAAATAACATAAAGAAATTACAAGTTACCACCCAAGATTCAAGTTTTCCACAGTTGTTAAGTCCTGAAAATTTGACCTAACACAACTGGCCAGCAGCTACATGCAACCTCATGGCTAGCAATGCCCCCCTAGGAGACTTCCTACTGAATTTTCAGTTGTTTCCCATCCAAATCCCTTCCTCATTCCTGCACTGCTACAAGACACAAAAAATATTTTAAAAATTCAACTATCTGACTACATATTTTTGTGATTGGTCACATTTAATTTCTCACATATTTCACTAAAAGGAAATATTCCTGCAGTAGCTCCTGTGCTCTGAGTGGATGCAAAGTCATATTTCTTGTGTGAGAAGTGATTCTCAAGAATTCTACTTCTTTATACTAAAACCTTTAAAATAATAATAAAAAAAAAAATGCTGTGAGACATGGTATTTTTTTTTTCAAAGTGAATGCTCAACATTACCTTGGCTCAGGAAGAAACTGTCACATCACAGCACTATGAAATACTAAGAGCTGAGTTCAAAAACAGAAAAAGGGAATGGAAACAGCTAAAATCATGCTTTAAGCAGATAAATGTCTATCCCTTACTTACAGCTATTTATACTACATGATAAGCACATTAATTGTACTCTGAATGTCGAAGGCTGCTACTGTGTGTCTGAACAAAAACTTATGTGCAATGAACTTTCACTGGAGACACCACAACTTTACATTATGCTCTCTACCCTAAGTCTGACAACATAAAGTCCCCATGATCATTCCCCTAAAGCCTGGGAATTTTAAGTACACCTCTCTCTGAGGGCTACTTAGATGCTTTTCACAAGAAAAGTTTGTACATAACTACTTTCAGGCAAATCTACTCTTTGCAAGTATCAATACACAAAAGGAACAGAATCAATCCTACTTTATTTTCATTCCTTTTGGTAGGGAGGGGGATGCTGAATTTGGAGCATTTATTAAAAAAGCAGGCATAGTGGATACAAACAGTTACAGCTTTTCACGAGGAAAACTCCATTTGTTACTGGCTATTTCTGAGGTAAATAAAGCATACCAGTAGAGATTTGCTTAAACTATTTGAATGAAATTATTCAAATGTATTTTAAAATTGCATGGCCTATACTAAAAGCTACTGAAATAACAGCCTAGTCCCCCACTCCCAAGTCTCAGAATGTTGCACACTTGATAAATACAACACACCACCTCAGAAGGTTAAACATTTTTTTCCTCACCTTGCTTACTCTGAAGGTCTTTCAGTTTGGAGCAAAGCTCCTCCACTAATGTTTCAATGCCAGAGCTCTGCACAACAAAACCACAGGGGAGAAAAAAAGAAAAAAGAAAATGCAACTTACTAAAAAGAATATTCATTTCATAGAAACATATCAACACAGTAAACACAACTTCCCAGATGTGCATTTCTCTGTTTGCATGGTAACTACATATTATAATCATATGTATAAACTCATTCCTACAAATACATGAATTAGAGGTCAAAGCGATTCCACGAAACACGGAGATATGTTCTCACAGAGGTTTCAAACTACAAGTCACATTGTTGCACTATTGGATATCCAAGGTTTTGCAAACACTGCGTTGTCACATCTACTGCACTGTGTCACTGGGGATTTAGCCAGGAGCCTCAGGATAAAAGTTCAAGCACCCACTGATCACTAAGACGCATTTCAAAAAGCTAAGCATGATCCTTTGGGCTGCACAATTTATACCTGTGGGAAAGGGATTGTTAGAAGGATACAGAAAATCAGGCATGATTTTCTGCCAGGAGAACAGTAGGAAGAACAGTAGGAAGGAGAACAGTAGGAAGAACGCACACCTGGGTGGCAGAGGGAGAGGAAACACTTTCACAATATCTTCATGCAAAACTCATCCCACAGTTTTGCCAGTTTACAATGCCGATGTATTTTTTTCTTTTTAAACATTTTGTTATTAGCTCAGGAGAGCAGAGGGAAAAATAAGCACCTTCTTCATCTTCCCTGTAAGCCTCTGTTCTCCTCCTCTATTCCTGTACATGAAATACTGAAAATAAGCACACACACAAAACAGTCCAATATATTTATTACCTATCTGGGAAAACCCCATACTATTCCAAAGGAATAAAAGTTGAATTTCAGTAAGTGAAATACTCAACACCAACCTCCAGCCTGAAATGGCCATTCCTATTGGAAGGAAACCTAGGTAGGATGCGTACTGTGTTGATGCCTAAGGCATCAGTGTAGATATTCACGTTCTCATTAATTCCATACTTGGGAATCATGCTTGGAGATTGAACTTCCCACTTTCTGTAACTGCAAACAGAGCTGGAATCCCAGCTAAACACAACAATCCAAAACTGTGAGGAGGATACAAGAGATCCCCTGCACGTCACCGAACAGCCAGGAGTGGTAATGAGGGAGAATCACGCAGCTTCTTGTACCCCATGCACAGTTTCCTCAATATCAACTCCATCATCGCTGGAACTCCAGTTCCAATCATACTTGGAGAAACTTATACAAACCCCCTAGAAAATCATCTCAGCTTCTGAATTTAACATGATGTTCTGTACATATAATTATGGAACATGTATTCTCTCCAAAACTAACACTGATCAAATACTGAGTTACAGAAATGAATAAAAAAAAGAGTTTGATTTGCTGTGTCACCATGGTGGTATAAAGATTTCGTTTTTCCAAGATCTAAGAGTTTCTCCTCTCTCATAATTACTGGCCAGAAATTGCTGAGAAATATGAATGTATGTTGCTAAAGCACAAGAAAATAACATGGAAAAAAGAATGCTAATTCATACAGTGAAACTAGCTTGTTTAATTCACTGTCAGAAACACACACTTGAAAAATCATATACTGATGCAATGATTTATATGCTAACTTCTGAACTTTAATTACTTGCAGCCAAGTGAGAAAGAAAGCAATTTTCTATTCCTAACTGCATTGCTGCACTGAAGTGCTAAATATAAACCTTTATGCCACATACTTAACTGAGGATGACTTAGCAATATCAAACTTCAGAAGGCATCTTCTACATCAGGAAATTTACCAACACAAATTAAATTATTTAGAAAGAACCAAGCAGGACAGTAATATGGATGAAGCTATGTAGTTGTAATAATTTGTCACTTTATGCCTATATCATTCCTGACTTCCCCCTCCTCCCCCCGAAAGGTCAACAGAGGAGGAGCTGGCCTTGGTTTTCCTCAGCTCCCCGAACAGTCTAATCGAACAGACACCTGTAGAAAACACTCTAAAAAATACAGATTTACTTCCTTAGCTTAATTATAACATCAAGTCAAAAAAAAAATGCCCCAAACCAGCAATAATATGCTCACCATTATACCGAAGGAGTGAAAACTTTTGGAAACAAATGCTTCATTTCCCCCTGTACCATGAAACTAATACTCGAGTCAGCTGACGCCGCTCACTGCCCTGCACCGCGCTGAAGGAGACAGCACTCGCTTTGAGAGCGGGGGGGGGAAACCCACTGTGCAGAACACCAAGAGTCTGCAGACCCCTCGCTCAACTTCTCACTGCAGTATATAAAAACAAGCCGCAGACTTAATGCAACAAATGCCATGGCAATTATTTCCTATGTGACAATGGTGTTCTTGGAAAATGAGCTTTACTTGCTGCTTTTTGTTATTGTTTAAGTTAATGCACTGTAGGCTGTAACAACCCGACCGCCAGAAAGTAAGATGTTCCAGGCACTGGTATGTGCAATAGGACACAATTAGTTAGCAAAACTAGGTGATCTGCTGGAAGTACTTTGCTTATGTTCAAATTTAAATACAGCCCCCAAACTGTACATTATTCAATATGGAAATCTTAGTGCCCAATTATGATTGCTTTTGTCATTCCATCACAAAAGGCTTAAACCTCACAGTTGTCTGTCCCAATTTCTACTAACCTGTTTCTCTCATTCAAACTACAAAGAGCAGCATGTCATTTTTTAATTCATATTTTTTATTTTGCATAACCATATTTCTTGCACACCAAGCGTATTTTATTCTGTCCTACTGTTTTCAACATATTTCTTTTTCCTTCCCCTGATTTAATGTACATCCAGTTCCACCAAAAGTTGTTCTTTTTGGCTTTTCATCAGCTGGCTGAAGCAAGGGGAGGATTACATAAAGGATAGGTGTTATGTTACTGGCATAGGAGTGACTGTGCTAACAGATAAATTAAGCTTCTGAACTCACCCAGCATGAACAAGAACAGTCAATGTGACTGCTGGAGTTACAGGACTCCAATAGCCAGTGTCTTCCTCACTGACCAACATGACTCTCTATTCAGAGCCAAATTAATGCAGTGCTGCATAACGAAGAATGAAACCTATTTAAAAAACCCAGCAAAGTTCACACAAGTTTTTATATATATGTGTAAATATGTTTGTTGGGTTTGAGTTTTTTTGGGTTAGGAATCTTTTTTTTTAACACGAGAGCACACACACACACACATATAATGTCAAATATTAAGTCAAAGACCTTTTGAACACGCTCTACTTTGGAAGTAGAGCAGTCAAAAATGACAAGTGGTAACTCATTAGTCTAAAGCAATCCAACTGCTTCCCTACGTAACATTCACACCTCTGTAAAGCTGCAAAAAATGTTCCCAGAAGATATTGAATCTATAAGCGTAGTTGCTTCTGAAATATTTTTTATGAATTTAAAACATTCAGTTAAATTGTGAACCTTGGAAAAACCCAATATTATGTACACCAAATTCAAATCCACTAAAAACTGTTGCCTATGTTAACAGTGGGCACTGGCTTCTGTGTTCTGAGAGCTTTGAGTAAGAAGCTGTTAAATATTAGATCCGCTCAGACTCTTGCCACATCACTTCAATCCACGTTGATATTCATCTCTGCTAGCAGGTGAGTTCTGAATGTTGCAAACAAGCAGAGCCCTGTCACCGACAGGAAATTTAACAGCTTTTTCTTGAATTTGATCACAACTAGCACCACTATTATCTCACACAGTTATACTATGGAACTGAGGATATCACTGCTCAGCAAATTTTCCGTTTGCACTGAGCTTTCACCTCTTGCCATCATCCAATAATGTCTAGTTACAGGTCTCATACATCCATCCAAAAAATGCCATGCAAATGTATTTTGTGTCCTGCAGATTTGCATACATGCAATAGCCAAAAATTCTAGACAGAGAAAAGGGAAACAAAATTCTGATAGCCTCTACTTAGAAGATTTCCACATCTGACATACTGTAAATATATACACAGAAATTGAAAAATTCCATCAGATTGTACAACTGAATGTGCTTTGGGGTTGGGGGCTTTTGTTTCGGTTTGGGTTTCTGTGGCGTTTGGTTTTTCACTTCCAGCCTAACTAAGTCAATAGCTTCCTCCAGAAGCTTTGAACTCTGCAATGTAAATATTTACTAAATATGTCTTACCACTTCAGGCCCCAAAAGTCCTTGCTCTCTTTAAGCTGTTTGAAAAGCAACGGCATTACACTTCATCTTATTTGAACAATTAAGGTAATCACTCATTTGCTTTTAGGGTTTTGAGAGCTTTCTAGCTTACACTTTCAAAACAAATCCTCATTTCCCTTTCCCAGACATACAGAATTGTTTAGGTTGGAAAGGACCTCTTGAGATCCAAACCCCTGCTGAAACAGGGTAAGCTAGAGCAGAATACTGATGCTCCTTTCACAGAATACAAGTTTGAACAGTCTAGAAATTAAAGTAAATCAATATATTAATAGTTTCAAATAATTCATTTAACAGGCCATAGGACTCTCCAGAGGAGATGGTTCTCTGACTGTACCAGGACTGTTTTCTTGGCATGTGGCCTGTCACCAAGTGCAGGATTACGTAGCTGTTCTATACGGATCAGCTGTTAAGCCATGTGAACTGAATAAGGCACAAAATGTGATTCATTGCAGCCACACATCTATTTCTATATTTTGTGGGGTGATGAGAGCTAGATAAAAGTCTAGGTTTTCATTTTTTAACATTCTGACACACTATAATTCCTCTGATTACAAGTACTCTCACAGGAGGTACTCAAGAAAGACTAAAAAAGGACTGAAGAAAAAAAATAGCCCAAGATCACCACCATGTGAATAAATGAATGAATAAATAAATCCACCAAAGGAGCAGCCTCCCTGTGGTGTTCAATCCAGGTGGAGTTCAAAGGAATAAAACAGGATTCCAGTTTGCATGATGAAATTTTCTTCCATCATCACAAGGGGGATGACACAAAGAAACATTTAAGAGTGTATACTTACTTGTACAACCTTTTTGATCCTTTAGTGGTGAGAACACAATTAAATATTTATTGTTTCACTTGAATACATGATGATTTACGACAAAGATATTAAACCAGTCAGAAAAACAAATTCTACTTATTAACTTTTCTTTTGGGGCTCGTGAATACTTGATGCAAGTAATCTTCAACAAATGTGGGACTTCGGAATATCAATTTCCAAGTAAACTGACTTAGTATCACAAAACTCAAAGCTCTCCAACAAAGAAATAAAAATACTTGCTTACAACTCTCTTAGTCCTGTCTTCTGTATTAAAACAGCACTAGAAAAAGTAAATTACATATCTGGCACATAACTAGGATCAGCCTCAGATTTTCAGAGCTGTAATTCATCACTTCACACAACACCTTCTAAGAGAGAGAGACAATAAATGGCACATTATTTACTAATTCTAGATAAAAGAGATCAACTGCCAGCTCAAATTAACTTCAAATGAACATGCTATCCCTAAATGTAGGTTACTAGAGCAGCTAATCAGACTTCTGTTATTTAAAACTTAATTCTGGTAGCTCTCTCCCATAGCAGGCTACATCGAAATAAAAGTTATCCCCCCAAGAAATCACCATTCCTCACTAGAAACTATTCTTCTTGATTATTATTAATCACTTATAAACAAACATGCTGACTTCAAAGCCACAAAAGTCTTACTATCCTTGTAAGCAGTGCTGCTGTGAGATTTCACTTAATCACAGTACTTCAGCTTGCAGATGCTGAAATGTTCTTATCTGTATTATCAATGCAACAGGAGTAACTTTTAAAGTGTGTTCCCACCAACTATGCAAGAGCTGTTTTCTGCACCAAGTGAAAAGCAGAAAGGACACTTGAACTTTCCTCAGCAGGTACTCTGCCACATCCGTTCAAGTTTGCTTGTGTGTATGATAAGAATTCAGAATGGATTCCAATTCAAATTTTTGGTGAAAATGATTGTTCTCCATTAAGGAAAATTATAATCTAATGACACTGCTCTGCGACGGAACAGAAGACGTTATTCAGGAGAGCTCCGTAACACACTCCTGTGTGTCTGCAGGACTGTGCTGCTTCCTCTCTCCACGAGGTACTCGTGCCAACTTTGTGTCCCAGACTCACCAGAGAAGCTGCTGCGCAGGGAGAACTGCCTTGCCCTGGTTTGCTCCCATTACCACTGGGAGAACATACAAGGTGAAATAACTTTCAATCATACTGAACAGATACTTTTAGCCTCCAACATGGTCATCTATATTATGAAGCAGACTAAGCTCTCACAAAGAACTTCTCCAGTTCAATAGATACCTTTTCTATACCAAAAAAACACATACAAAAATTGGAATAATTAAAACTTTTGTCAACTTCCACTAAAGTTACTATTACAGTTGACACAGAGCAGCTTCAGTAACATGACAAATCAGATATGTGGTACTAGCAATATCTGTTAAAATGCCAAAGACATAGGGAAAAAGGAATTGATTTATTGTAATTAATTTATTCTGTGATGGTTACCTTGGCAAGACAAATTCACTTCAATTTCCTAGATGGTATCTGAAGTTATTTTTAAAATCCCTTTCTAATCAATGTTGTGTGTTCTAGAAACAGCTAGTACATCCCTTTCCAGAAGCCCAACTGGATACAACCCAAAAGGAGTATGATATTCACTGGTTATGTGAAGTGTTTTGGCATTTCCTGGAAAATGACTGAACAATCATCGTCAGACACACACAAAAAGCTTACTCCTGAGCTAGTCAGGATAGGTGCTTCAAAAAAGCATTATGGGTGTTTTGGAACCTTAACTTTATTTTTTTGCTTTATTAAATACAAACTTCTCAACATGCACTTCACCTTTCTGATTTGTTAAGATGGCTTTTACACAACTTGCTTCATTCTTGTCTGTTCTGTATCTTTACATTAATGCTGTTCATGTCACTTCTAGTTATATGAAGATGTGTAAACTCAATCACCTAAAAAACCATTTAATGTTTACTACCCTATTCCCTGGTACCCCAGCGGAGTGGCCATGTGTATTACCCGATTAATACTGGCTTCCATCAGAGAAGCAGGGAACAACAGAAATAAATCTAGTTAATGTGGCATCCTACATAAAAAGGAACAAAACATAGTCCCTGTGCTACACACTCCACAAGTCCTTTTTCCTCAGTTCTTGCACATCACTACTGCCAAGTGCAAGGCAGATTATGCAACAGTGCCTTGGTCTACCTGGCACACAGATACCATAAACTTTGGAGACCACAGCAGTTAGCCAGAGTAACCCAATAAAAAACATGCTCAGATGTGGAATCATTGATTCATTAGGATATTACTTCTCCAAATAAGGTTTATGCGAAGAACTGCAGTAACTGTATGGATGCCCCATCCCTGGAAGTGTTCAAGGCCAGGCTGGATGGGGCTCTGAGCAACCTGGTCTAGTGAAAAGTGTCCCTGCCCATGGCAGGGGGGTTGGAATCATCTTTAAGGTCCTCTCCAACACAAATCATTCTAGGATTCTATGAAAGTTTGACAGTTCTGCACTTCTAGTAAGAAAGATGACAAATGCTAAGAAATTTTCAACAAAATCTTATTTTAGACACATCTCAAGTTTGTGCTGAAAGCAAGGCACATTTGAGAATAAGATTACCTGTCAAAATTTTTAAGAAAACTGTTCAGTAGAACCACACTTGTTCCTCTGTGTGCTCCCATATGAGCACATAGATACACAGGTATTAGCAGTTATATTCCCCCCTCATAATTCAAAGCACACAAAGCCAATGCTCCGTTGCTGTTAGCATGCTCACACCTAATGACATTTAAGAGAAATCACTGTTATGAAGTTTCGCCAATTATGTTTCCATGTTACCCCCAAGCAGTAATTTTTTAGAACAGTGGGATGTGTTCTCGTCAAATATATTAGAGCAGTTCTTTTTCAAAATTCATTATTTTCATTACATAGATAGCCATTAATATCTATCAACCAGGACTAACTCTTACTTTGACATGTACATGTGGTAGCTGGCAGATTTTGAGCACTTGGTTAGTTCAGAAATGGACCACATTGCCTGAAGCCCATTCCAACGTGCCCCGGGAGATCAGCAGCATTAGACACTAGGAATGTCTCAGGATGTGCTGTGGAACAGCTTAGGGCCACCTACACTCAAAGAAGCTCTGGTTTCATTGGTGCAGAAAGTAAGATCCACAGGAAGTTGTTCCCTTTGCTCATCCTTAAACTGTGCTCAAACATTCCAGCAAGGGACACAGCGGCTGCTTTAACTGAAACTCTGGCACCATCTTGGGCTGCAGCTTCACGTGTCACCCTGCAAGTGTTCTGTGAATTAACTATATTCTTGAAGAACTGCAACAGCACAGCTGAAGACCTGCTCTGTCTATTGAGCAATGTAAATTTCAGCAGAAAACTAGTCAGGTAAAAGCTAATTAAGCTCTTGGATTTATGACCAATGGACAGGCACATAAATAGTTTCAGTATTATTACTAGGAACTATACCTACTGGAAAGTCTTACATATAGTCTCAACAAGTGACCTCTAATTCCAATCTTGCTCACAGTATCCACCTTCCAAAAAATAACACAGGTGAATTTCTAAACTCCTACTTTTTTACTAAATTTATGAGTCTCAAAGACTTTCTGTATTGCTACTGACAAGTTTCATTATTCAAATCCAAAATAATTAAAACTTTCAGAATTAGGAGGCTTAAAAAAAAATCCCAACATTTCAAACATGAAACAAACTGAACTCAGTTTTAGGTGTACCAGACATGAATTAAAAAAACCCAAAAGCAACAAAACTACCCAAAAAAGTTATTTATAATTGACAGATCAACTGGTTTTACTTAAAATTTAATGCAGTAATTTCAGTATAAAATTTCTTACTTTCCTCAAGGACTTTCATACAAATATTCCCCACTCCTACACATTATTTTTTTTTATGCAATGTTTCCTTAGAATGGATATCCCTCCTTTACCAGTTAATTGCAAACCAACATTTGAAAGTTTCTTCTACACTTCAGCAGGATAAAAATTTAGATAAAATCTCTACTTAAGGTCAATATTAATAAGCTTTACAAAATTTGAGCAATTCTTCAGCATGTATTTTAACTGCTATTTATATTCCACTCAAGTGTTTCGGAAAAAAAAAACTTTAGAACTGCAGTAAGAATAGCAATTGATTGCTACATTAAAGTACTTGTCTTAGAAGTTCTTCTCACCATCATTCTGTCTTCATTTTCTGGCAAGTGGCAATGTACTTACATTTCTCCTGCTGCTGACTGCACCAAGAGCATCTGCAGCCGAGGATTCAATCACACGAATATAGACAATCTGACACACCAAAATGCTTGTCACACCAAAAAATGCTGCTCTCAGAACACACACACATAAACAGTTTGCATCCTTACATATGCCAAGTAGTATCTGTCAAAGTCAGGCCTCCTCTCACTAAAGCACTTAGTCCACAACACGCTTTGCCGCTGCAAGACACAGTGAGGCAGAGCAGCTTCTCTGACTTGTCATACTCATAACTTAGGAAATGTTTTAGAAATAAACACCAAACTGCAGTCTTCTGGAAGTCAAATGTTTCTTTTCTGCAGCATAAAATCATAACTAGAACCTTGGATTTCTGTCTCAGACTAGTGTTTCACAGCATTACGCTTTTTAATGAGAGGAAAAGCTGAATTCAAGCAAAACTAAGCTACCAAATAAAGTACACTCTAAGAGTGAAAAGTATGTAAATGAAAATCCACAGGCAAGACTTCAAAATACTTGTTTCAACCATTAAATGAAAGTCTGGCAAAGCAGTGCTTACTGCTGTCAAGCCAATTTTCATCAAATCCATTTTATGACTTCCTCTCCCCATCAAGCATCTTTCTGAAGCCATCACCCAATTTTAAGGCCTTCAATTACTGGTAGGAAGGGAGAGGCAGACTGCAATTTCTCAACACATTACTGCTTTAAATAATTAAATGCAAAAATCAAAATTACATTACCCAGATCCTGTAATTTCCTATGAGTCAAAAAAGTTATTATTGACCCTCATCACCTTTTCATTCTCTGCACACTTTTCCCTCTAAACCACCAGGCTGCAAAATCCTGAAGTTTTCATTGAATTATCCCCCTACTTTGGTTTTTCTGTGTTTATTTGTGTATATACACTCTGTCTACAGACACATGTAGCTGAAACACTGTAATAATTTCACTTAAATAAAGTTTCATTTAAGTACATTTAGGTTGAAATACATTAAGACCTTTTTTAATTACTCCCAATAATGGGACAACCCCAACCTTGCTTTGCTCCAATGCTAAGGAAAAAGAAGAGTTTAGGCCAGAGGAGCCAGTGGTCCATATCCATGTGAGCATATTGATATTTCCATATCCACCTACTTTGAAAAAAAGGATCACAGAAGGACAGAAAAATTTTAAGCAAGCTCCAGAACTGCCCATATGGACTATTATCAGACCACTTACAAAAAGAGAATATCCTAATGAACACGTCTACCTAATTTGACAACCAAAAAAGAAATCTCTACAGGTAAACATTTTCAGATTATTCAGAAAACTATTTTAAAAAATTCAAATGGCACTGGGAAAAAAGTATTTATTTGTATCTCAACAATTTATAATTTATAAACACTCCTCACACACCACTAATTAACAATTTCAACTACAATTCACGGAGTGTTTTTATCTTTTTGTAGAGATGAAATCATGAACGTTGCGTGGAGCAGCTTGAATGCCTCAGCAAAAATAGTACTTTAACATTATGTTTCCCAGTCCAAAATCTACTGATTATTCCCACCAGAACAGCACACAAACTTAAATCCAAAAACATGACAACATGAGAAATGTGTTTCTAAAAGCAGAAAAGATATCTTACAAGTTACTTCAAAGCATCACTAGTATCAAAGCAACTAGTATCTCCCCAACTCTAGAGGAAAAAATAAAAGCAGTTTATATTTCTCTCATGAAATGCATGTGCTAAACTACCTACAGAACAGCTTTAAGTAACCATTTTTTTTTAAGGTTAAAAGGTTCAATTCTATGTTTGAAAATACATTAAAAAATTATGACCTACAATTCCATTAATGACAACAAATGTGGAAGCTAAATAAATAGCTCTGAAACAACACAAGTCTACAGGTTGCAGATTAGAGGTTAATGTTGAACACTATAAATCTGACAAGGGGACAAGAGTCAAAGGTCAAGTTACTTGTTCAACCTTCCAGATCACACACCTTTTTGTTCTTTCAAAAGTCTAGTGGAATGGTTTCTTCCCTTTTTCTCCTGTTTTAGGTTATTAATAAATTCACCTTCTTCCTTTTTCTCTGCAACTAGGTTTCTCTAGACAATATAAATTTAGCTCTAAGTGATGCTGCTTGATTTTCAGCTATGGAGAGATGCATAGTACTTTCTTAAGCTAAAAATCAATCATCAGTATTCCTGTGGTCTATGTATGCAACCTACTTTTTGTTGTTTGTAAAATAAGTACATAAAGACATTCATATCCTCAAGAAAGACATTACTTCTTGCAATTATTTCCTCATATTTGCTTCATATTTAAATTAACTTTTACAGTAGTCAAAGTGCTTACCTCAGTATTCTGTAACTATGAGAGCAGAGCAAATTACCAACAAAATTATACTTGCATCACTTTGTTAGAATAATAAGTAATGGGAAAATGGGAGTTCAGAAATCTCCCAATTAGTCAATTAGGAATTTAGCAATTGAACAAATACTCAAGTAGCTTCACAAACAGTAAGCCAGTACACGATACCAGTGCTGCTGAAGGTGGTGGGAGTAACCAAATCATCCCCATCTTCTTGATTATTCTTGGCCACATACCTCCACAGCCTTGTGGCACAAGTGTCTGTGCCACAAATCTGACCAGGAAACCTCTCTATGTTAACACTTCCTCCACCTCAAACAGGTTAATCTCAGGAAACTGATTCACTTTCCCAGTCCAGTTCTCCACATAACCACCCTTGGTGGTTATGCAAGCACAAACTATGGTTAGGAAGGTGTATGGAGCAATAACGCAACCAGGCTGCATGGGTGGGGTAGTTTCTTCCTACAGTAGGAACAGATCAGACGATTTGTAGTCCTGTAAACTAAAAGACAGACTTTCTCACTTTTACTGCCTCAAAAATCTCCCTGGAGAGCTTTTTTTGACTTGTGCTACAGATTATTTTTTCTTTTTAAACATTTCATTCAACAGTCCTCTGTCCACTTTTCCTTTGAGCTACATGGAACCTGCTGCCCCTGTTACCTTCCTTCAACCTGTTGCCTTCACCCCTCCTCACCTTCTCCAGTCAGTGCACTTCAGTTCCACTTCCACTCACTCCTGTAAATCTGGGAAGTGAACACATGCTACCATTCGTGTTTTATTGAGCAATTCTGGATGACACATGTAGCATGCACAAAGCAAGGTGGCTTTCTGCCCAAATATTCCAGTCCTCTCTATTCACACACAACACAAAGTCAATTTAGAATTTTGGGAATTACCTTTATGCAAAGCTTTGCTGTAATTTCAACACAAACTGGTGCATTGCAACTGTCCCTGACAAGAACAGGTGAGGGCTTACAGAAAGCATGACACTATACAGTACAGAATCTTTTGTGAAATCATTCTGCCCATACACAGATTTCATAATTTCCTAAAGAAAAATAAAGAATTCTTGGAGAACTTTTGGTGAACTTGCATTTCAAGAAGGCACAAATTAAAAGATAAGCATCACGAGCTAAATATATCTAACACAAAGAAGGACATAAAGCCTTAAGAATCCATTAAATAGTCCAAACTTACTTCATCAGAAGCAGAGCGAAGACACTGGACAGCAGCCTGTTTTTTCATTTCCTCTAGTGTTAGATCAGAGCACTTCTTCTTACTCTTTCCCCATTTCTTGTAAGCTCCCTTTTCCCAGCCCAGGAAGATGTCATTCTCCTGAAACCAAAATAAAGAAATTACATTATCTGAAATACATCAATATCTCAGTACTACAGCAGAACAGGACTACAAATAACATACTGTTCAAAATAAAACCAACCCTTTTCTATCTCCTAAAAACTACATTTTGCCCAGTTAAAGATTAGTTTGATTACATAAAACTTGCACTTACTATTCAGAAAACCACATGTACTTTTCACAGGACATGGAGGTTACTCACACTTCACTGCAATGTTTTCCAATTTACAAAGCATATTCATAAAGGTAATTTTATGGCCAACTTATGGTTGAATGTATTACTGTAATTTACACAAAATACGTTAGAGAGTTTCACTGATCTCTGAAATAATAAGGATGAAAAGCAAGTAGTTCAGAGTTAGGATAAAACTGAAGAGAAAGTTAAACAAGCCAAAAGAAAATGCAATGTTAGATCCCAAAGCCTTCAGCTCAGCCTCACAATGAACATCGCTATGGCCAGAGAGAGCAGTGCCTATCGTAAAATAACCCTGAACTAATTTCAAAGAAAATATATATACTGAGAGGTGGGAGTGAATGGGTGGGGTTGACTTTTCATACATGTAAGAACAATGAAGAACAATAAATCAAAGTAGAATGCTATTGTATTACATGCAATCCTGTGAAGATATGTAGCATCTGCTTTATATGGCTTCTTAGAATTTACAAAATTTACCATCAGACTTGCTTATTCTTCACTGCCTGTTCACATACATATACACATGATTTCCCACATTCATACCATCAAAGAAATATTTTGGCTACCAGAAAAATAGTCTTTAACATCTTATAATGGATGCTGATCTAAATCATCTTCTTCAGAGAGATCTACAAATACCTAAGGCTTTTCAGCCCACCCATTTCAACCCTTCCACCATTCCTGCTACTGCTTCTAAAGAAATCCAGGCTAAGGCCCACTCTCATTTAAAAGAACTTCCAATTCCCCGTGGTTTCAAAACAAAGTAAAAACAAGTTGTCAGTGAAACTAATAGAAAAAACAAGTTGAAACTGATTGTCTCTGTGCAATCAAGGAAAAACATGGGAAAAAGGGGAGCAGATAGGGACCAAACATCTTCAGAATCAGCCACTGAAGGGCTGCCTGTCGTGACTTCACATGACAGAGTCCTCCATGAAGGAGTAGAGCAATTTGTTGAATTTACTGAAGTCTTATTTGAGCACCAAAACTGGAGAATTGCACTTAGTGCTGAAAGAACAAAAAGCTAACAATCACTTTGTTTTTCCTTATACCTGTGCAAGGTGCCAATGATTCATTTAAAACAAGAAATTTGAACAGGTTACTTTCTGTTGTTAGAAGGATTAACAAAAAGGAATGCTAGAAAAAATTAGAAAAAATATTATCAGAAAATAGGTTCAAGAGACTCTGCACATCTACACTTCACTTTTAAAAAATAAATTTCTAAGACTTGTCCAAAATTGTAATTTATGTATTTCTTTATGGACCGTGAGGCTGTAGCGCACTCTAACTCTTCCCAGTATTCATGTGAAAGCAAACAGATGAGAGCCTCCTATCCCCCACCAGCTCTCAAAGCCTGTCCTGCTCGTCCAAATGGACCCATTTGGAATACGCTACTCAAAATGAAAGTCCAGGCAAACCAGCAAATGTGTGCAAACAATTTATTCTGGTTTTAAGCAGAAAGTTCATTAAGACAACATCTACAGCAGGAAAACATTCTCAAAATGCTATATATTAAAGTACTTTATCTTCTCTACGCCAACAAAGCTTTGCTTTGTACTGGTACATTACAGCCCCCCTCTGCAGAGCAGCCTTACCAGCTGTCTGTCAGCAGAGCAGCAAGAACTTTCATGCTTACAGAAATTTATGCCATACACCCTACAGAGTGAGTTTGTAGAACTGTGAGACACAGAGTGAAACTCTGCTTTCACGATGACTAAACTGACCAAAGGAAAAAAAAAAAGACAGACGATCTGATAGTTTCAAATGGTTGAAATTAGCCCCTTGACTTTTCTCCCTTCTTTTTTTCTCCTCTCTTTGTCTCCAGCAGTCAGGAGCCCATCAGTAGGTTTACTCCTAAGACTGGAAAGTATTAAGTCCATGACAAACAGGCAAGAAAGCAGTTCAACAAAATGTTCTGTATGCATGAAAGCAAGCAGACCAGTTCCTCCATGTGAAAAGAATCACTAAGGAATTCTGCTCTCTTCACCTACTAGATGCCTTCATTTGCCTTGCTTCCTAATAGAACTAGAGATCATAAGATAATGCTCATTTTAATGCAAGAGCTTCACTATAACTTTAGATTTTTGCAATTCTGTTCAGTGATCACTGAACAATTCACAAAAGCAATGCTACCCCAAACTTACAGATTTAAAGAGTGTGCATACATGCAGAAGAAAATTTGGCTTACAAAATTCTAATATTTAAATCAGACAACCACTAACTTAATTTTTAGGGGACAAACAGCCAATCAAATAAATATCAATTAAAAGCCAATGCCATCTGGATACCAAAAAAACCCAAGTTTTTGAGTGTTCAATTCAATCCTGAATTAAGATACAGGCACAAATTTTAGAAACAGATTTTGAAATTGTTTATCCTATTCAACTATGCGAAAGCAGCAATTCCATCACTTCCCTCCACACTACCAAGAAACTGGAGAAGCAAAAGAAAAGCAAGTTTGGTAGAGATTCTTCTTTCATTTGCTGTAATAAGAAATATCTACCGTCTGTAAGAAAAAATGTGCTATTCTGCGATAAGACTGAAATAAAATCATTATGAAGCTCATTCTCTACATAAATGGCAAATCAGCTCATAGTTCACATAAATGGCAACATTCGAAAGGGAAACATAACCCCTATTTTAAAAAAAAGAAAAAAAGGAAGACTATGAACTACAGGGCAGTCAGTCTCACCCCTGTGCCTGGCAAGATCATTGAGCAGACCCTCTTGGAAACTGCATTAAGGCACATGGGAAATAAGGAGGTGACTGGTGACAGCCAACATGGCTGCACTAAGAGCAGATCACGCCTGACAAATTTGGCGGCCTTGTACGACAGGGTTAAAACACTGATGGGTAAGGGAAGAGCACAGGGCATCATCTACCTGGACTTGTGCAATACTTGTGACACTGTCCCACACGACATGCTTGTCTGGATTTGACAGAAGGACCACTCAGTGGGTGAGGAACCGGCTGGACGGTCACACTCACAGAGCTGCAGTCAATAGCTTGATGTCCAAGGGGAGAACAGTGACAGATGCCATTGCCCTGGGTCTGTACTGGTACCAGTGCTGTGTAACATCCTTGTTGGCGACATGGACAGTGGCACTGAGTATTCTCTCAGCAAGTCTGCCAAGAACACCAAGCTGTGTGGTGCGGTCAGCATGCTGGAGAGAAGGGTTGCCATCCAGAGGGACCTTGACAGGTTTGGGAGATGAGCCTGTGCAAACCTCATGCAGGTCAACAAGGCCAAGTGCAAGGTGCTGCACCTGGGTTGGGGCAATCCCAAACACAAACACGAGCTGGGCAGAGAATGGATTTGGAGCAGCCACAAGAAGGACTCAGGGATGTTGCTTGACGAGAAGCTCAGCGTGAGCCAGCAATGTGCTCTCACAGTGCAGAAAGCCAGTTGTGTACTGGGCTGCATCAAGAGCAGTGTGGCCAGCAGGTCCAGGGAGGTGATTCTGCCCCTTTGCTCCACTCTCGTGAGACTCCACCTGGAGTGCTGTGTCCAGCTCTGGGGCCCCCAACATGAGAAGGACACAGACCCACAGAAGTGACTCCAGAGGAGGGCCACAGGAGGGCTGGAGCACCTCTCCTATGAAGACAGGCTGATAGAGTTGGTGTTGTTCAGCCTGGAGAAGACTCTGGAGAGACCTTGCAGCACCATCCAGTACCTAAAGAGCCTACAGGAGAGCTGGGTAGGGACTTTTGACAAGGGTATGTAGTGGAAAAGGTTGCACAGAAAAGTTGTGGATATCCCATCACTGGAAGCGTTCAAGGCCAGGCTGGATGGGGCTCTGAGCAACCCGGTCTAGTGGAAGGTGTCCCCACCCACGGCAGCACAGTTGGAACTAGATGATCTTTAAGGTACCTTCAAAACCAAACCATTCAATGGTTCCATGACAAAGTATATCCAAAAGGGAGTAAGTCCTCACTACCCCCAGGATGTCACAATTGAGAATCATGGGGAAAACTGCAACAGATCACAAGCATTTTTCACCTTTAGGATTATTCAACAAGCATAACACAAATACATTCAGTGATCTCCTCTGAAAAAATGCTTCTGCTCAACTGAGATTCAGGAATAACTCTCATACGTTGCTTAAAGCCACAGAGATGAACACCTTTTTATAATGAAATTCACTATAATTATTGTGAAAGGTCTGATGGGCCAGGATCGGCTTAAACATTCCTTACAGTCTGCCTCAGACTAAGACAAAGAGAATACATAGGCAAGACAGGTCAGAATAAAACACAAGAAACAGTGGCTCAAACTCAGCTTATATTCCCCAAAGAAAATGCAACAAGAGGTTCTGCAGACAGCGAGCAGATTCTTCAGAGAGCAGCATAAGTTTTCTCCAGGACAAAAACCACACTACCACAGAATAGAGAGGACTGGGAAACATTCTTTAATGTTAGATAATTACTCCAAATCGAGGTATTACCAGGGAAAAAATTCATCTTGGACTTTTAGTGAAAAGCCAGGGAACTGTCTAGCCACTACAGCCACCTCTTTCTCAGTTGCTGCAACTGGAACTCTACCATCCTGTGCAGCTGGACTGTAACAGAACAGCTGATACTATATCAGACCACATCATGCACTACTGAGACCTCAAGGTCACCAGGGTATTTGGGACTGGTGGCAGGCAGGGAAGAACTCCACCTATCAAAATTAATCAACCTAAGTATAAAATCCTGTAATCTGAGTTTCCGTCAATTAAAAACTCTTGCTTATAATCCTACCAACTTGAAAGGGCAGCCTATGTGATATTCACTAATTAGAAGTAACTCTAGGCTAAAACTATGCAGAAGAAATTTGTCACACCCACTCCCAAGAATGAGAGAACATGCAAATGCTGCATCTGTTGAAATCTTATGTTTGTTGAGCAAGCTGCCTTCAGATGCTTCCCATTAAAGCAGAAAAGAAGCAGATTTAGCTAGGCTATAGCTACAGCTATAAAGACATCATTTTGCTTACAGGTCTGACCTACATGGCAGAAAAGAAAGACAAAAACTCAAGAGAAACTGGCACTACAGACTCAAGGTGTCTGAAAGGGACATGTTTATGGCTGCTCTCTTGGATTTAGAAATAAAGTTTCTAAATCATGAATCACAGACCACTGCAATCATCTCATTTCAGAGAATATAGGCAGCATACATCCATGCTTGGAAAAACGTGGCAAGTGAACTGTCACAATGGTCTGTACACCAAGAACACTAAGGAGGTTCTCAGCTCACCCCAGAATCCCAAACAGTACAATTGTATCAGCACAGAGATGGCTGCAAATAAACCCTGACTGCTGGGAGGACTCACCAGCCTGGCACTTGAGCTTGTATCTCTGCTTTGCACTATGTAAGCCTTTGTGAGAATACATTAGTAGCCACAGCTTAACAATAAAGAAGGAAGGAGCAGTTCAACATCATCACTCCCACTAATACGAATGCAGAAGAGAGCCTGAAAATGAAGTTTCTCAGATAACCACAGTCCTTGAGAACAAATGCTTCTCTTCTGCACTAACACGTAAGCTGAAGCTGACTACCCTGCAACCTGTCCAGTCTGTGCAAATACAATGCCCCTGAGAGCCTACTGCTCAGCTCCAATCCCTGCCACTACAATTCCCACCCCTAAAACAGGATAAAGAATACAAATGCATAGCCCATGACACTCCAAACCTATCTCTGACCTATCTGTCAGTCACCAGAGAAATACAGAACAGATCTGTTATCACATAAGTAACAAGCCAAATGTCAGCTAAAAATTAATAAGTAAGTTTTCTGAGGCACGTGCTTTTACAGTAAAGCCCTTCCAGTCATCCTCCTCTGGTTAACTGATGAGGAATACACATCCATCCAATTTTTCTCACAAATTTAATTAATACTGCACACAAAAAAAATTATTTCTCAAAGTTTCAATTATATTGTCCCCAGCTAGAGTACTCTCTTCCTGGAAAGGGATGGGGGGCAGGACCAAGTTTTCCTCTATGAACTTTTAAGTTACCTGAGCTTTTAGAAAATAGTTTAACTTTTGTATTAATAAGCAGTAACACAAACTAAACTGAAAACACTTTGCATTCAAAACATTTACTTCTAAATGTTGGTGAACTTTGAAATTTGCTGACACTTGTGTGCAGCAGTCACACAGCACTTCCCTACTGTAATTCAACTCACTCTGCATATTGTAGTGCATTAAGAAAAATTGTGTTTGAATGACCCAAAGCTATTTCTTTGGGATGATAAAAGAATGGGTGTAATTATACTAGAAAAGTAGCACTGTCAATTTGTTTCTTAAATAGGCATATCAGCCAGACTAACATTTAATAACAGGGTTAGTGTAGTACAAAGGAACAAATCCTCATTTCACCTCCTATCTTTAGGTTATGGATGCGATTTTCACTTCAGAATGCATACAAAACCCCACATCCTCTTCACCCAAAAATACACATGTGTAAAACTAATGTCTTCTACTAGCATTTAAATCCAGACATCAGGTCCCTCTACTGGGTTAATATGGGATGGCAGGAGAACAAACATCCCACATCTGACTGGATCTGGGAACCCACAAGCGCATCACAAGTTCGGTCACCAAAGTGTCCTGTGTCATCAGCACGTGCCAGCCAAATCCAGAGTAACAGCTGGCAAGGATATCCCCATCCCAGCTCAGAGGGAAGGGCCAAAGGAATTTACAGAGATAAAACCACAGGGTAAAGCCCTAAAATGTGTCATGCATGAGGTCTCTTCCACTGCTCTGTTATTCTCTTAATATAAGCAAGAAAACTACATTTTGGACTATAACTATGTAAGTACTAATGATGAAAAAGCAAGAATAAAAACTGTGACCGGAGTCAGCAAAAGCGTAGCTATGATTCTGAAGACCTTTTATGCCTTCATGTAAAAGATTACCTGAATGGAACTACTTCGAATCAGTCTGCAAATAATTAGTCTTTCAGAATAAAAGCCTCCCTGGTAAAAATTAAAAAATCAAAAGCAAAAGAACACAATTTGCAGTACAACAGCTACTTAATTTGGGGTTAGGAAAATACTATGTTTTTTAATTATTTTTTTTTTAGGATTTTTACTTCTGAGGGTCAGAAAAAAAAAATGAGTTGAAAGAAGTAGATGAAAAGCAACAGAAGACACTTGATATGGAAAGTATGCGTAACAAATGCATTTAGACCTTCCTGCTGCATGACCAAAGGCTTACAAACAAAGCCTTTCTCTCACAGAGTGTCTAGCTGTTGGGTTTGGGTTTGTTTTTTTTAAAAATAAAGGCTCTACCTCTTCAAAAAGGAGAACAGTCTATGGGCACAAGTTGACAGGTCTAAACCACAAATTTGTTATATTTAAGATCAGCTAGGTTTACAAATAGTGTATGAAAGATACAACACAGAGCACTGATTTTAATACTGCACAAATAAAATTCAATTAAATAATGTTTCACACAATATATTTTGAGGCAGTGCCTTCTGCTTCACACAGATTATACTAACTTAATGTAATATTTACTGTATCACAAAGTGGTTTGAGAACACATGCATCTACAAATATACTTTTAATTAGCATTTAAACAATAGTCAGAAATCTTCCACTAGGAAAATAAGAGTATTCTGATTAAAAATCAATCTAGTGTGAAGTCAAAAGGCTGTCTCGCAGTGTTGAGATCTTTGCCAACAGCAATTCTGTGGGTGCCCCAAAGCTAAAAATTCATCAGTAATTTCATGATTTTTTCCTTAATTTAGCCTTTATTCCAAAGTAAGAAAATTCAGTCATAAAATGCAAAGATGAAAGCATATATACTTAACAGAAACATTATGCACTTTACTTATATTAAACAATCTGTAAATACACACCAACATTATGAGGTTTTTCTTAATGGACCAAAAGCAACTAAAAGGTCATCTACCTCAGGACAAAATATCAGTGGTTTCTAAGCATTTTGGACAGACACCATTGATAGGCCTCAAATCATGTAAAACAAGCAGAAAACCCTAACACACCCAAATAATGAATGTTATATAACATGGTTCAACAGATTCCTTCAGTAATTTCTACCATGTAGACATCAAATATATGTGTAAATTAATTTGAGAATCATGTTCTCTAGAAATTTTGTAAGCAAGAACATCTTTGTTTATAGGAGAAAAAAGGGCAAAACTATGACTGAAGTCCTTGCTCATCTTCTGATACGACAAACCTAAACTAACTGACCACAAAATCTCCCAAACTATTTTTATGAATTGTATCACAAGAATCAAGGAAAATACACAAACCCAATTCACACTTTGTATACTCTAATTCATCTGTCAACATTGGGGAAAAAAAAAATCTGAGAGCCTCCTCCTCCTGCCTTCTTAAACCCTCCCACCAGCAATATCATTGCTGCCAAAGAAAAGCAGGGGAGAGGGACATTCATAAAAAAAGAAAAAAAAAAAAAAAAAGGAAAAAAGGGTGCACACTAGGAATGAAGGACTGTCTAAGAACTTTTACATCTTAAGCTTTTAGACTCATTCCCAAAAGTAGCATGTCTGGCTTGAATAAGAATTGTGCTCTAAATGCCAACGATGACTAAGTTACCTTCCATCCTTGAGTATTTAAAAACAAAGCAAAACAAAAACCCCAACAAACATTAAAGCTGTGTGAATTTAGAAGATGTTACAGTAATTCTTCATAGGTATCTATAACATATGTATAACCATAGCAGTCCTGAAGATCTTGGTACCATTGTGCAATTTACCATAAGCAAGTTTCCTTTCTTGAAAGTTCTCCAGCCCTTTGTGACACAGCTGGGCAAAACATACTCTTGCTATTTTACATATTTTAATAAATATTCCAGTTTAAGCCAATGAATCAGAATAGAAACTGCAAACATTCCAGTAAGATTCAGTTGCAGTCAATTAGGGTTTTACTTTCACTTACATTTTCTGTACTTGCAAAACTCTCTGGAAAATCGTGACTTACTAATCTAACATTTCGTGATACTGAGCCTGAATCCATGTAATGATACCCCACACAGATCATTCCAATTGGGCAAGGCACGGAATTAACACTACTAACAAAACCAAACAACAGACAAGCAAAACCCTAAAACAAAACAAAACAAAAACCAAAATGAAACAAAACAACAACAAAAAAACCCACAACTCCAAAAAACCCCCAGACTCACACACATACAGAAAAAAAAAAAAGGAGGAAGGAAAAAACCCAAACTACACTACCTCTCCCCCCCCTTAATCTTATCTTCTAACCACACATCAAACTAGCACACTGTACAGAGACAGATAATACTGGAGGAAGCCACAGAAGTCTGCATCAGAATCAAGACCAAAACCCACATATTAAATATCACTAACAAAGCAGAAGGGAACATCCTTCTTATTCTCAAAAATAACCCCGAAGACCTAGTTTATCAAGACTGCCATATTCTTTTGAAATTCTTACTTTAAATGTAAACAGAAGTGACTCATAGCACAACACTGATATCTTAAATACCTGGGTATGCCTAGTAAAGCTGGGAACTGTTTTTTCACTTATTTTTTATATTAAATCTTTTTGTACTTACCTGAAAGAACCTCAGTTCAGGACTTCAGAGTTCCATCTCCCTGCTAGAGTTGATGACACCAGAACACTACAACAAAAGCACTGAAGGAGGCTCCCTGAAGCAACTAAACCAGTGCTGCTGATGTCATCAACATTCTGAGGTGGAAGGATCGTAATGACCATCTTAACTTGAGTTTTCAACATTTCTAATGAAGATGACAGCATCCATAAGACTTCCGAAATCTGCCCTCTTCACCACTTGCACTCCCAAAAAACAAGCGAATTGCAATGGATTGCTCGTATGTGTAATCCTATTGTGAGACCACACATTTCTTCCAACCTGCTCAAAATAGAAGTTATTGCTGTATTTGGAGGAAAAATGGATGGCTACTCACTCCCTACAAAAAAAGAGTTCTAAAAGCAAAGATTCAGAGAATCATAGAACAGCCTAGGCTGGAAGGGACCTCAAAAAATCATCTGGTCTACCCTTTCCAGGGAAAGAGCCTACACAAGACTATCCAGCACACTGTCCTACTGTGTCCCAAAAACCTCCAGCAATGGGGACTCTACCACGTTCCTGAGGAGGTTGTTCCAGTGAATGATTGTTCTCACTACAAAAGAAACAAGAAAAACCTTTTCATATCAACCTATATCCACTGTCCCTTGTCTTCCCCACGCGACTCCACGTGAAGAGAGTGCCTCCTTGTAGATGTCCTCTAAGTTTGACAGAAATCATTGCAATAAGCACACTGTCGAAAACAGTTGTTTCCCTGGAAATTCTTTCTCAAGAATTAAAGGAATTGTTTGGGAGAAAAAAATGTATCCCATGGTATGGGAGAAAAAAATCCTGAGATGCCAAGAACCAAATTTTTGATGGGAATTAATCTGAGTTAAAGGAGCTCAGCAACTCTAAATACTTTACTCCCAAATTATTTCTCATTTAGCTATTTAACTGCTGCTCTCTTCCCTGATGTCTATTTGTAAACAACACTAGTATTTGTTTTTCCCCTTTGTCCTAAAATTGTACTCATCATAAAAACTTGGATTGAAATTGCTCAGATGTAAACTTGGTTTAGAGTGTAAATTTTTTTGTTTCTGAATGACTTAATTAAACCAAAACTAATTTTAAACTGTCAGATCATACAAAGAACCATCAGGCAATAAGTAAAATAAAAATAAATTTTAAAATAAATAATAAAATAAGCAACAGAACAACAGTGTGTTTTAAGATTCCTCAATTTTCCCTGTAAGGTATTTGTACTTGTAGGCTTTAAAGACTAAGCTATTTGAGAAAAGAATTAGGTAGCAGTATGTTTCTCAACAGATGCATCCAATCATTACTGCAGAATATCATTCCAAAACTAAACTGATATTAGGTCTCAAAACTTAGGAAATAGTAATTTGAAGCAGGGTGAACAAATGCAGTAAGACTGTTATAAACAGGATCAAATTGGAGAAGATGGAAAAGAAACTTCCAGGTTCAAAGCTCAATGTGGTTCAGAAGACATCCTGTGCACGGCTACCACAGCACCCACTCAGCAACACCGGCTTTGGCTACCCTGCCAGCATGTGGTATTCTTCTCCCTTTGGCTCATTAGGTTCAGATAATCAACTTGGAAAAAGAACAGACACATTCCTTAAAGCTCTGTTATCAAACACACAAAGGATCCAGTTAAGGTATCAAAACGAGAAATAAACTGAATGAGGTTCTCATAATACAGTTACCCTGCTTCTTGCAAAGCCTGATAAAAAGAAAACTAATTTTGGCACTTCAGTAACTTGAAATTATCACAGTAGCGACTTCAGAGTTATGACTGTGGTCTAAAATGGACTGAAAAGAAACACAGCTTCATTTTTCCCCAAGGCCACAGGGCTATCTGTAAAGCTCCTCAAGTTCTCGTGCAGTTTCACTTGGTTTCTTTTTTTCTCTCCTTATCCCACACACTCCTTTCAAACAGGTTTTGTAACCTTTTTCTGTCACCTTCTAAAATACAGCTATTGATGTCTGACCGAGACCTAAATGTTAAGGTATATTCTAAAAAGTGCTTACACTGGGGTTTTTTTTTTAAATATTATTATTATTAATCATGGGGTTGCTCCTGGTGACATCCACTGCTGCCAGATAAACTTTTGAACAAAAAAAACTTTTACATATAAAGTTTTCTGGTTTGCACAATGGAGGCATAAAGGCTTTTATGCACAGTAATGGTTGCTAAGAGTTCAAAAACTGGCAGCACCTGACATGAACTTTTTCTGCTTCACTTACATTTACATCTATTTCATAATACCCTGCCCTACTTTTGCTGGATTTTTAAAAAGATAGACTAGAAGACAACGGAAGTTCTGAAGCAGTTAGGTAGCAATGCGTGACGTATAACCAAAACAACAGCAACAAAAGAGAACTAATAATTAAGCCCCCAAATAACAGGTATTTGCTTTCCCTCCTTCCCACTGCCATCACAGCCACCTTCCAAGACAAAGTCTATGAGAACAGCATTGTCACCCCTTCTTAAAAACACCATAATTTCCCTGAGTCCTGTATCTACAAAACTCCACTATTAAAAGTATTTGAAACAGGTTCATGATGTGGAGAAATTAAAATATATTTAAAAAAAAAAAAAAGTGAAATCAGGACCAAAGAGTATGTTGTAGGGTCATATAAAACCCACAGCAACAAATGCAGAAGGAAGCACTGTGAGCTGTGCCCATCTGATACACAGCTTCACTTTTCCCTGCCCTTTCCGAATCACAGCCATGTACAGCAACTCACTGTTCCACAACTCTCTTGCGTGCCTTTTATCAGCATTAACATTATTTAGAAGAGATGAATAATGCATGTACAATAATATTTTTTAAATACCTGAATAATAAAAAAAAAAAGTGATTTTTTTTTTAATTCTTTACTGAAAATAGCACAAGATGAAATCCAGGAGAAGGGGGGTGGGGGGGACAGGTCTACAAACTACTGTGGAGCAGAGCAATTTGACACACACTTCACAAGAATTACATTAGTTTACTGATGTTCCCATATTAAATTACCCTTATAATCACGAGTAGCGAAGGTCTTCCTTTATGACACAGAACATTTCAGTGTTAATAATTCTGGTATCAATTGTAACAATGTGAAAACTTTGTTCCATGTAATTGCTCACCCAGCAACCTAACCACCTTAATCTCAGTTCACCCATCACATTTGACTCCCATGTGGTTTATACCCCCCTCCCACCCACACACTTAAAGACAACCGCCCCCCCACCTGCGGCATACCAAGGTATAATACACAAAACATAACTGATACAAAAACTCACTTTCACTGGACAACATCTAAAATATGTAAATACCTGTTCCTGCAGGTCGTAGTCATAGCTATCATGCAGCAGAAGACTGAGGACATACCGAGTATAAATCATGGCATCAATGCCACACTTCTCTAGCTCTTGTCCCAGCCAGGTCTGCACTGGACCCAAAGCATGTAGCAGAGACATTTCAGAAACAGATACAGGGCCTGGATAAGAGCTTGAGGAGCTTTCAGATGGCAAACCATCCACAACAACTGTACAGATAGGGCGCATGAATCTAGGTGGTTGGCATCCTTATAACGTGAAGCATTTTCTGCAGTTGATTTTCCGACGATATCTGGAGGTGATTTTCACTCCAGTAAATAGGAGAGAGGCTTGACTTCTAGGACAATCATTTATATTTCCTGGCAGTTAGCCGTCTAGAGACGAACATCACTCTTCAGGCATGACCAGTGAATAAACTAAATCCTAATAGCAAACACATATGTAGATGTGTTTTTCTACCTTAATTTCACATTGAGGCCAGATGCAAGTCCCCAGCAGGACCTATAAAGAGGAAAAAATGATAAGTTGTGATAATATGTATCTATACATGAATAATAATAAACATTGAAAAAAACCACCCAAAGTAGAAAGCAGTCATTCAACATACTGCTTACTCCAAATATAAAACACATCTATTCAGTGTCATTTTGAAGACTGACAGGAATTATACCAAGTTTAAAAGTGACTTTTAGAAAATGTACTTGCAAATGCAGGAAGAGAGACTCGTTCATCAAAGACTTCACAACTAATCTGCTGATTGAAATATATGTTTGACCCAACTTTAAGGGAAAGTTGAGATTTTATCACTTTATCAGCTGAAAAACCCACTCTGATTAAAAAAAAAAATCTATGTAAGTTTGAATAAAGAGTGACTGCATATTTTGCATCACTAGAAGACAATATAATCCTACTGTTTTGCAGTGATTCCCATTTCCAGAATAGAAAAAAGCGTCATGCTTATAAAACACTGAGTTTATGAAATTCATCTGGCCAGGAGTTTCATAAATCCTACCACTAAATATCTTCAGGTTCAGGTTTTTTGGTGGTTTGTTTTTTGTGATTTTTTTTTAGTTTTGATTATTTGCATTGATTCAGGGCAGCAAAACATTTTATCATCCAAAATCTGTCCTTATAAAAATATAAATCCCTGGAATAACTTTAAAAATTTGAGCAGAACATAATTTATCCATGCCAGAATTAACATTTAAACTCTTTACATGAAGCATACACCTGTCTTACCTGAGAGCTTACACTCTAAACCACATCCTAAAATAGACAGAGTAAGGCTTACACCACCCACAGTCCCAAATCAGTCTCGATAAGTAAGGGGCAGAAGGTGCAAGCGCCACACACGTCAGCACATTCTGCTCTCTAACGCAGAAGACAACAGTCCAAAAAAGGCATTTCTGGATTGGTCTGCACATCAACCACATGCCAATCTGGCATTTGTGTAGGCCTTCTCTCTCCTCTCCAGCTTCTCTCAGCAAGAGAAAACAAGGCTCAAATCCTAGCAGGAAATATCCCTCCTCCAAAAGGAAAGACAAAAGACTGATGTATCTAAGCAAAATCTACCGTTTGTTTCAATCCCACTGCAGGATGACCAACACACTGACAGCAGACATCACCTAATATAACCATATAAACTACATACTGTGGGCAACATTTCATGTGGACAGCATGTGTTTCGTGGCCAAACAAAACTGAAAGTTGATACATGTCGACACAACAAAAGATGGCAGTTTTTAGGAGCTGTCTTTGCACCACCACCCAGGTACAACTGTATATTCCAGATCTTTACTGAGTCAATTGCAACATCACCAAAACAAATCCATTACGACCAGTTACTACAGAGTTCACAAAATCCTACACTCTGCTGAAGTGACCTTTCTTCTCTGGTGGCAGTGTGTACTTTGAGAAAGGGGGTAATACAAGAGTATTCAATCTTTGTCAGCAACACACCTGCATTAGTCACAATCTTGTAACTAAGTGCAAATAACAGTAAACAGAAACATCCTGCAAGTCCTGGAGGTTACTGCTTCACCACAAAATTAAAGAACAGAAAGTACGACAAAAGTCTAATACTGTGACCAAGACACTCTAAATTCAAGACCCACAAGTCAAAATTCTTAAGAAGTCCTTATTATCTTAACTGTTGAAGAACAGCATTCCACTCTAAGACCTATTTTGTCCTTTCGGCTCTCCACATCACAGCACGTAATGAACACTCTCCCTAAGTCAATGTCACAGTGAGAGTCAGCCCCCCAAGCCCCATGTTTCATAAATATGGGAAAAGTGACACCTTTCATTTGTCTTTTTTGAGACATCAAGCAGAACTACCTTAATGTTCAAGAAATCAACAACTTTCTGCCAGAAAGTTCCACTGGAAAAAGGAATTATGAAAGTGTGGACAGGGAAGAAAATCCATTAAAAAACAAGTGAGAAAGTGACTGAATGAGAAATTAGTTTGTTCTAATTCAGCAGGTCTCCCTGGTCTACTGGGGACTGGTAAAGAAAGGGAAGAAGAGCATCTTCAGTCACAGGCTGGCTGAGCTGGGGAAGAGGGCTTTAAACTGAAGTTGCTGGGCAAGGGCAGCCTCAATCCATCCCACTGCTACCAGACTGATGCCAGAGGCAGCAAGGGATGCTCAGAGCCTGGAGAGGGATCATAGGTCAGCAGGAGAGCACCTGACGGGCACACAAAGGAATTCCTGCCACTCCAGCCACTAAGCTGGCTTCTTTGGGAGCTCAACCTAAATGCCCCTGTGGAAATGTGCGTAGCACAGGCAATAAAAAGGAGAAGTTAGAGGCAGGCACATGCACGCAGGGCTGTCATCTTCCTGGCATCACTAAGACGCGGTGGGACAACTATGACTGGAGTGTTGGAATGGAAGGATACAGGGTCTTTAGGAAGGACAGGCAAGGGAGACAAGGAGGGGCTGTTACCCTTTATGTCAGTGATTCACTGCAGTGCACAGGGCCGACTGAGGCTATGGGTCAGGATTAAAGGGAGGAAAGGGACAGGTGACACTACAGTGGGGTCTGCTACACACCACCCAACCAGGAAGACGGAGTGGATGAGGCCCTCTATAGACAGATAGGAACAGCCTCACATTCACAAGCCCTGGTCCTCATGGGGGACTTCAACCACCCATCTGTTAGGGAGAAACACAGTACAGCATAAGCAATCCAGGACCAGGAGGTCCCTGGAATGTGATGTAACTTCCTTTCCCGAGCTGTAGAGGAGCCAACGAAGAGAGGTGCTATGCTGGGTCTTGCTCTTCCCAAAAAGTAGGGGGTGGTGGGGAACATGAAGGTCAAGGGCAGCCTGGGCTGCAGTGACCATGAAACAGTAGTTTAAGATCCTTAGGGCAGCCAGGAGGGAGCACTAAGGAGGGAGCACAGCAATCTCATTACTATGGACTTAAGGAGAGCAGAGTTTGGCTTCTTCAGGGATCTGCTTGGTAGAACCCCTGGAGGAAAGAGGGGGGCAAGAAAACTCGTTAATATTCAAGGATCACCTCCTCCAAGCTCAGAAGCAATGCATGCCTACCAAAGGAAGTCAGGCAAAAACACCAGGCACCTGCGTGGATGAACCAGGAGCTGCTGGACAAACACAAACAGAAAAAGGAAGCCTACAGAGGGTGGAAATAAGGACAGGTAGCTTGGCAGGAATACAGAGAAATTGTCCAAGCAGGAAAGCTAAAGCCCTGACAGAATTAAATCTGGCCACAGACATCAAGGGCAACAAGAAAAGTTTCTATAGGTACCTCAGCGATAAAAGGGACCTTCTCTGGAAGGAAATGGGAGACCTGGTTATCCAGGGCATGGAGAAGGCTGAAGTACTCAATGACCTTTTTGTCTTGCTCTTCCCCAGCAAGTGCTCCAGACACACCATCCCAGGCAAAGGAGGCAAAGGTGGGGACTGGGAGAATGAAGAACCACCCACTGCAGGAAAAGGTCAGGCTTGAGACTATTTAAGGAACCTAAAGGTACAGGAGTCGACAGGACCTGATGAGATACATCCACAGGTCCTGAGGGAATTTAAAGGGGGTTTGTCACAGAAATGGGGACAGAGGGTCTCTAATGGCAAGGTTTTAAACTGAAAACTGGTAGATTTAGACTGGACATAAGGAAGACATTTTTTACACTGAAGGTGGTGAGACACTGAACAACTTGTCCAGAGAAGTTGTGGATAACCTATTTCAAGTATTCAAGGTCAGGTTGGGCAGGGCTTTGAGCAACTTTATCTAGTGAAAGATGTCCCTGCCCACAGAAGTGAGGATTGATGACCTTTAAAGATTCCTTTCAACCGTAACTATTCTGATGCTACAATATTGCAAAGCTTCTGGATACTGACTCACTTCAATCAAAACTCTGACACACTGTTTAGCTCCTTAGCACCTAGTAAGGACTGAGTTTACACTTCAGCTTTTCCCTGAATGAGGTGATGTGGCCTCTCTTTTCTGTCTTAACACTTACTTATGTGAGCCATTTGAGAAACTCAGTTGTTGAGATCTGGACTAACAAAATCTGATTGACTTCAGTTAAGGTGTGTCCTGCTTTTATTAGAAGGAGCAGAGGGAAGAGACAGCAAGAGAGAGACAAGTTATAAGAGGAATTAAGAAATAGGACAACAAAATTTTTTAGAATGTTCAAATATTATAGTCCAGCTTTTTTGAATATCACGTTCAATTACCTATTTTAACATTCAGTTACAAAATATGTACATGATATAAAAACTGAAAAATCTAAACAAATTTCCTAAATAATATTCGAGTGTTCTCATTTTACATCTCTCAAGTGCTTTGTTTTACAGAAAGTCTTAAACATTTCCATTTTGTTTTAGTACTAGAGAGAGACTTTTCGTATCAAATTAATACAGGTCACTCAAGGAGAAAACATTTCTACTGATAGATGTGAAACTAGATTTTAGAGATAACATTTTCTGACAAATGAGTTATTATCCCTTTTAAATCTTTTTCACAGTTTCACTATAAATAACTTTCTCCATCCCTCACAATGACCAGGGCTAATCTGAACAGGGGGAGCACATTACAGCCTAAATAATTAGTGCAAGGCCAGTTATTTTAACTCCTAAGTTAGAAAGAATTCTTCATTTCCAGCTATAAAACATGACAGAGGGAGATGCCTTATAATGACAATCACCAAATAAAAATGTACACATTTCTATCAAAAGTTTGTGAAAACTACTTTTTATTTACAGGCACAAAGTAAAAAGTACATTATTAAGTTATTTCAAAATAATTTCTACTAACTCCACTTCCTAGTACATTTTTTCCTTTTAAGTAACCTTCAGTTTTTGCAATACTAATCAATGACCTTACAAGGTCACAGTAGATAAACTGTCAACAGCTTAACCACTAGAGACACAAGAGGCAATTTATGAAGTGTCTTGTAAAGGAATGAGAACACAATATTGTGTAAACACTTGGATTTTTCAACTTAGATTATCTTAGAATAGATGTATTTCTCAAAATTCTAGTCAGTGTGATAGTCACTAAACATTCTTTTGATCTACAACAGACAGCAGCAGACAACAACAAAGCTTTAGTCTCCTGAGATCTAGGTACAGTAAAACAGCAATTTTAAACAACCTACAGCAAGCAACAGAAAGGAGGATCAATGGCACAGAAACTGAAGCTGGGACACTCCCGGTTTGTTCTCTACAACAGACTTGCTCTTGCATGGTAAATAACCTTTTATGAAGACTAAATAATCTGGTCTTCCTCCTAAATGAAATGAAATAGTCGTATTCTCATAACAAATGCACAGAATGGGTTTTTTAAAAAAGCCATTTTTTAAAAAAAAATGTCTTGGTACTATGATAATGAGAGCTTCTTGTGAGAGTTGTGTCTGTGGAACACAGCAGGACAGCGTAAAATTACAGAGATTACCAGTGAGTGCAGCAGAAGAAAGGTGCAAGTAAATCACTCTTCAATGAAGCTTGATACAAGCACACCAAGAAAGTGCTAGGGTATGGAACTGTTCTTATCAGACTATCAACAGAAAGATTGACTAAAAGCTCATGCCAAGCAAGTCAATTCCATATCTTGAACAGCTTTTTTTTCCTCCATATTCCATTAAAAAAAAAAAAACAACAACAACAAAAAAAAGGTTGTTTTAAGGTGTTTAAAAATAACTTTTTTTCCCCTCCCAATTATTTCTAATCTTGGAAAACAGTAACCAAAGCCAAACCACAAAATCCACTGAATTAATCTAAAGTAACCTCATCTGTATTTTACCAGCACCAAGATGCCTCTGAAAATTGCATATCCACACATCAAGGTCCTAAACAAACATGTTTTGTAAATGAAAAAAAAAAATAATGTTTTAACAAGCTTTGAAATTTTCTTAAAGATATACCTACTCTCAACTTTTAAAGTAAGAGAAAATGTTGGAATAAGAGTGTAAAAACTATACCCCTTACAATTGTCCTTTCAGGTAAACTAAAGATCCACAGATGATATCTTGGAGATCATCAAAGGTAACTTAAAAAGGAAGCAAACTGTCTGCAGGTTTAAATTCACTACCTCGGGATCTATAGTCTCAGTAGGAAAAAATAAATCTTACTGGATTACATATTGAAGGAAGTTGAAAACTAATATGCTGCTTATTTGCCTAATCTGCAAATAATTCTCTGTAGACTCAAACTCACTGTTACACATTTTGATACATTGCTACAGAGAAGCTGATCTCTTGGATAATGCCACAGATGCTACCTTTTTCCTTCATTCCATTCCCAAAAGGGATAACATCTGTGTTTCCAGTGCTCCATTCTGCCTCCTGCTACACGTTAACAATTAGACCAAACACATTCTCACACAATAGTTAAGTTGAAATTGCTGTTTTATACGATGTTTCCTTTATTATTCTTTGAAATATACCAGTACATTACATAGTTTACAATTAACAGCTCTCATTTCAAAAGTTTTTGACGTCCACTATGGTCTTTGACAATTATTCAAGGAACAGAGAAAAAAAAAGATTATATACTTTTTTTTTTTAATGTGGATGTAAGTGTCCACTTATTTTAACCAGGACAGTTTTTATAAAGTAGTATTTTTTCCCAGAATGGCTGTAATAAGAGCAAACAACGCTTCCTCTCCCTGACAACTACAGGTAGGAATAAATATGCAAATCCTAATTAGTATAAATCAAAGTAAAATGTTATCAACTTTGCCCAGCAACATACTAAAATCACATAGACACTTCAGTAAATTTCAGTCCCCTTTAGAAGACTTTTAATCAAAAGCACGACCACATCATATGATGGCAACGTAAGTCCAAATTTTTCTTCTATATTATAGAAGAATCTGCAATTCTACCATAATTTCTTTCGTTTCTTTCCGTGAAAAAAATAAAAAAAAAAAAATCAACAAATCCTTAATATACAAACCAAGTGGCCACACACTGGGGAAGGCACTGTCAAAGCCCAGAAACAAAGCCTATTTAAAGTCAAGCAAACAATGGAATCTGTGTCCTTAATAAATTTCACATGGCATTTAAAAGACATGTGAATTCAGAAGTAAGAGAAGTTGTTATTTTTTAACCACATTCCTTGATAATCTTAGAAATTTGGCTGTACAGTCTTCAGAGCAAGGACAACTTTTTTATACACTGGCAAAGTTTGATGTTATTGCACAATAAACAGTGGAGCATGGGCTTGATTCATGACCAAGGCACTGAAGCACTACTCTAAACCAAAAAAAATATGATAATGTTTATGGCTCTCTCTCCACCTCAGTTCAGACAAGTCCTATCACAAAGCTTCAGCAGCACTGCCCCGCTATGAGAAACAGAGATTAAATACCTGGCAGGAATCAAACAACTAGAAATAGTCTAAAGCATAAAAGCAGCTCTGTGAATTTACTTTTATATAAATATAGTGCCATCTTTTTTAAGAAGCACTACCAAGAAGTGCAAGAGTGATAGGGTCTTATTTGTAACGGATGTATGTCTGTAGTGGACTGATGTCTAACAAGGCTGGGCTTACAGTTCCAGTGTAACTTAAGTCAGAGAACCCACAGGGGAGACAGAACCCAGTGTGTGGCCGTTACTGCAGGATTTTTTTTCCTTGCAAATCTACAAGCTTATTTTCATAACACTTATCCAAATGAAAATCTGAAGCTGTTAATCCTGTATAAAAGCTTAATGGAATTACTCCAAGGATTCAGGAGCTACCATATAAGCCTCAGTTACTCAGGTTAGCAAAGGAAAAAACCAGAGACATAATTAAGATGACACCGGGGGAGTCACCAGCACAGTTCTGAAGGATTCTGCACTGGGACCTGCATTACCTGATAAATTCCTGGAAGATGAGATGGGTGACACAGTTACCAAGGTGGCAAAAGGTGACAAAGGACAGCAAGTTATTAGGGATAGTGAGCACAAAGTAACTGAAAAAATGCAGAAGGACCTTATGAAACTGGATTGGGCAATATAAAAGGCAAACAAAATTCAGCATAGGTAAACCTGAAACGAGACACAGGGGGGAATAACCACCTGATGCTATTAATGCATATATCAATGTGTTGTGAGCTGACTATTAATACCTGGATCTATTTTCTAAGTAGTATGTTAGATATTTCATGACATTATAAGCTCAAACTCAGCAGTAGTCAAAAGAACAAATCACAGAACAAAACTGAAGTCATTTTTGTGTCAGTGAATTAATGTTTGCATGTATATTGTACAGAACGTGCAAACCTGGTCCTGTAATATCAAAGATGGTATGTCTCTTCACAGACAGAAACTGACTGTTAAATGTGTGGTCTTTATTAACAAAAAGTACCAATGAGTTAATAAGAGCTATGTACAAAACTTCACACAACAGCTACTAGAACTCCTTGCCAAGAGATACTGAAGACTCAAAAAAAAAAAATTAGATGGGCCTCAGTGGAAATCAAATAAGAGATATCCCTAGAGAGTTTCCAACTAGACAAACCACATCAGGGTCAGGAAATCCCCTGGACTGAAAATACTGTGAGGCTGAGGGAGTATTTAGGAGAGGTATCACATACACATACACTCTCCCTGTTCTTTTTTGTGCCTAACTGCTCCCTTACAGATGCTGTTGCAGACAAGTGCTGGATTTGTCGAAGCCTTTGTCTGAACCAGTACAGCTGGTCTTATAAAACATTCATGTTCACCATCATACGAGAACAACACTTCAAAGACCAGTAGCTGGAAGAGTTCAATTAGCTGATCCACTCACAGGGCTGCACATCATTAACATCCATGAACTTTGTTACAAGATGTCAAAACATCAATCCTGTCAGAGAGCAAAACCTGAGCCATGGGAAACAATTGTAATGGACTGCAGGACAGGCAGGTGACACACCTGTACTAAGGGTTCAGTTCCATATCAAAGACCCCACATTCCCAGTAATCTGTTTATTCTTCACTTTTGCAAAACAAATACATTCTATAAGTTGAAAAATGTGAAACTTGTAAGTTAAGTAAAAAAAAAACTAAGATGGAAAGGGGAAAAAGCATGACTTGGCAGCAAAACCTACACACACTGTGAAGAACAGTCACAGCATACTATGTCCACTACAGCCCAAAGCTTCATCACTTCACAGAATTATAAGGTTTGAAAGGGGCTTCATTAACAGACCCTTTTGGAAGGGTTCTTACTACATACAGCAGACTTGTGAAGAAGCATCTCTGCATAGTGGGGACTGATGAGGTGGTCCTTCAGTATATGTGATATTACTTAAAAAAAAATAATTAATAAGCCTAGTAGTTGCCAAGTTCTGCAGATCATGGTTCAGTAGTGTCCTGATAATTTAGGAAGCAAATCTTATCTTCAAGATAGAAGTATTGTTATTTCATAGCATCACTCAAGAAACTGTTTCAGAAGGCCAAGACTCAATATTAAAGATGCATTACAAAACTCTACTTTGTTATGCAGACGCCAGTTCTACTTCAATAAACATAATGGAGCTCAGAGCATTTCTGACAAAATAAAACATGACAAATAAACCACAGTGGTACCACAGTTTATTGTGCAATTGTACCAGATTAAGTACAGCACATCTGTAACCTGCAGCTCCCCCAACTCAAAGAATTATATCTCCAAAAATGTTGCTAATTATTTTAAGGACTTAAAATCACTAAAAACAACTTTATTGATCAGATTTAAGAAATGGAAAGATATCTGTCAGTTGTCTGAATCTAGAGGAGTGAAATACTGCCTCACTATTTTCAAATGCCCAACTGCCATTAACAATGGCAGCAATTACATTATTTTAGTAAAACTTTATCCAAAAGGTTATCCAGCTACCAATACGATCTTAATAATTCCATTTTACTCTTAAAAAATCAACAAATATAAACTGACATGAGAAACTTTTTTCTGGTTTAGTTTGTTACTGTCCAGACTAGTGTTCCAACTAAATTTTACTTTATTTAAATATGACTACATTTTTTTAAAATCCTCTCTGAAAAAATAAAAATGCACATGTATGTATGGTATTTTTCATAAGTTTAAAAATACCAACCAGCAGCGAATGATAAGGAATTTAAGTAATTATTCCTCACATTAAAAATTAACTTAAAACAAATGCTTCACGTAAGTGACAAAATTTGAAGGAATTACTACTACTGCCAGCACAAATACCAGTTTGCAAAAACCAGAAGTGGTGGGTTTTATACCAGCAATAACTAACCCTCAAGAGAACAGCAGCAGCAGCATCTTGACAGAGGAACCTGTGTGGCTGACTCAAAGGCGAGTTAGCGTAACACGAACAGCACTGCCGCTGCCACCCGGAGAGGACAAGACGTTCTACTGTTTCTCTCATCCTCCCTTCCGTGTTCTCACCCTTTTGTCCTTGTACTTAAGACACGCACTGTGTGGTTGCAGGGACGAACTGCATCAGTTTGTTCCAAATGGAAAAAAATTCATTTTTGGTGGACCAGACTTCAAAAAGCACAAATAGAATTCCACTGTAACAGTAGCCTGGAGATGACAAAGGAATTACTGGTTGCTTCAGTTTTGCTGAGAGAGGCAGGTGTGTTGCACTGGAACTGGCCTAGAACAGGACGGATCACCCAAATGTGGAGAATGCAAGAGAAAGAGTGCTACTGAAGAAGGTGGCATCTGTGCACCTCAAAAACTCACCTCACACTCTACAGCCCTCCCCAACCATCAGTGTAATTTCAGTACCACTGACATCAGGTTTCAGACTGTCCTGTTACATTTTTTTTATCACTGAAGACAGTGGGATGATTTAAGTTGGTCCATTTAAAATTGCAGATTTTATCGGCATACCAGAGCAACGACAGTGACAAGCATCTTGCTCTCCCCTGCTTCCCTTAAGTCTGTTACACACAGAGATGACCTGGATGGACTGACTACTACTGGGCCTGAGAGATCCTGGGGAGAAATACTTGTCTAGATCGTACTTCAAGGAGGAGATAGTTACAGTCTGTCTTTTTCTGTTCAGTCCCATGAGAATCTTCACAGGGACACTATTTATCAAAAGCTGTATCCTTCCTTCCTGCCGTCCTGATGTCTTTTATTTATTCAGCTTTTAGAGCAGTTCAAACTACCTGTTACCAACAGCTATTTGCCTGTGTTTGAACTCCCTTCCCAAGTGGGATGCCAATGGCTTAGAGGCCCAAGCACCAAGGTACTTGTGCGTGCATTAAACCAGATCTGCCTCCACTTTCGAACACCTCCGTGCACAAACACAGCACCGCTGCGCCCCAGAGGATGTTGGGGACTCTTCCGAGGCTCAGGCAGCCACCAGATGGAATCATTCCCCAGGCCACCAGTGGGGACACCCTGATAAAGTATTCAGTGCACCTCACAGTAGCTGGAACGCTACTGCAGCACCAAGGAGCCCAGTGCCCAGTCTTGTAGTGCAGCCACACAGGATTTATTTCAATTAATACACAATTTACTCTTAGGCATACATTGCATCTTTCAGTCAGGGAAGGAAAACAGAATGAATCGTGAATGCCAAAGATCCAACGACCAGTGCTCATTTAAAGGCTACGATATTTGTCCTGCTGTTTATACTTCCAAAGTTAATAACCTGTCTGTATATAAACATCTAACTAGATAATGACCACACTATACTTTGGTTTATTAGTTTCTTTAATTTATATGAAGACCCTTTCTGAATACTTACTATTGAAGTTTTCTATACTTGGTCTGTAATTCAGGGTGTTAATTACTATCTTTTTGAAAAGCTTAAAATAGCCTCATGAAGGCTTTAAAAACAAATGTATCTTTGCCTAACTATACAGTCTTTTCAATAGTTTTTTTAATAAAAAACAGGTTACCATAATTCAGTTGGAAGTCACATATAGACAATGTTTTCATTAATAACTGTGTAAAAACATACAAGACGTGTCAGCCACAAGAGGCTCAGTCAATGCAAAGAGTTCTGACAAGCTGAATTTGCAAGCTCTATGACTTAACCAGCAGAGAAGATACTGACTTTACAGTACAGAAAATATGGCAGGCCTACAAAGGAAATGGCCTCAAGTGCTTTTCTCCTGCACTTCTATCACCTCTAATTTTTATTCCCAAATATTAGTAAACGAAATTGAGATCTGAAGGAAGATACTCTGCTATTTTGAACAGAATAGCAAGTCACAAGAAATAATTTATACTTTAGTATTTGAATGCATTTGCATAGGCACTGTTTGTTCAGTTTATGTTGTAAGGCTACCAGGATGTCTTTTTCCATAAAAACAGTGGTGATATTCGTTGCCATATTATATATCTACTTCTATGATGAAGTATGTTGCCTAAAAATGCTACTTACTATAGAAAAAAAAACTGAATAGGTAAGACAGTTTAATAGTGCACTTAAAATAACACATTTGCTGTTCGCTACTTCAAATGAGAGCTGGAAAGCTGTCATTTGCCTAAAATGCAAAATATTAAGCTACCACGACCAGAAAACCTCTTGCAAAAACAGCAGGTCAGCATTACATTACTTCTCTTCAAGGAAGTTACTGTACTGTTAACCAAGGCATTTCTTTCACAATTCAAGAACAAAGTTACTAAAAACTGGAACTCTGAGGTTTCTCTGAAGCTGATAAGATATTCTGTTCAGAGAGGCTGGTGAAAAAATGAACTACAAAATGACAATTAAACTCATATCTGAACCTACAGAGACATTTTAAAACTTTTGCCACCTCACACAAGTTTGACATGCCTTCCACCAAAACAGCTATAAAAACATCAATAAAACAAAATTACTAAAAGTATTTAAGTTTCGCTGTCAAGTGCAAGAGTCGAATAAGCAGCAGAGTGAACTTCTACCCCAGAAGACAGAACCAGGAGAACAGGAATTCACTCAACAGCAATCTTTAGCTAATTAGTAACAGTCATTAGCTCAAAATCTTTAGATAGCAGAATTAAAATATCATGAAACACATAAAGTTTTTCCTGAAGTTGTCAAAGTAAAGCTATCAACCAGACAAATCACTGGAAGCTGACTCCGTTTCTTTCAGGATACCCCAGTGTCCTAAATGCAATGCAATGTTTTAAAGTTGTACTTCCATTCAGCCACAGTCTTCAAATTTGTTTCAAGTTTATAATAACAAATTACAGTGTCACAAGGACCTAGGGAGGATTAATTACTCATCCAATAGCAGCAAAACGCATTACTGATTTCTTTATTAGTGAGGCTTCAAGCAGACTTTTTTCTTTAGGCTAATAAAACACCTCCTTTTCTTAAAAAGCACATATGCCACATGCTAAATGACCAAAATAATGTCTTGCATCAATCTGTGTATGTTTTCCCACTTTACTGTTGAAGATTACTGTCTCGATCCAAGTCCTGACTAAGGTAACACTACCTGGAACTACCCTGCACAGTTTACGTATCCTGCAACTCCACTCTGCTGCTCTGATGTTAAAGACTATACCATCTTATGACAGGTTGCTTTATTTTTTCTGGCTTTCAGCTACCCCTAGTCTCTTACTCCCTTATCTCTCTCTCTGTAACCTTCTTCCACAGTTTATATATGCAAAATCTCATCCACAATGCAACTATGTCTCCCTTCAGAATTCTTCTGCAACCAAGCTAGTCCATCTATTCAAACCATAAAAACAACAGAAAACCCGTATTCACACAATTCAATAACATACTAAAGGCATAAGAGCTACTCCTTTCCATACAGCACCTTAAAACACCGGCACACTAAAATGAAGCTATTCACTTGACTTTGCTCACTGATACCAAACTGCAGGTCTCTTTCCTCAATCGTAGCCCAGCACTCCATCCAGCAGACCTTGTTCCTTTGACAATTTTAAAACTAATTACAGGAATATTTTTAAGAGCTATAAAAAGAACACAAAACTATTCAGAATTCATCCCTGTTACAATTTATTTTTATTTATTAACAAATGTTTTTGCAGAGTACAAATTTTCACATGCAATCCTTTCTAGAATAAGGCCTAGAAAGTTACAGACACGAGTGACATTAGCATGGACTGCATATTTGAAACTTCTTCCTCAATACAGTAAAAACCAGAAATTTAAACGTGCCCCAAACTATATTAAAAATGAAAATCATTATAACAAGCCTGAGCACAGACTGTCCACACACACTGAAGAAGGACAGAACTAAACTATTACATGTAATATCACAACAGTGAAAGATGTATTTAAATATTTCACAATTTAAATTTCCACACCACTGCCTTAGAAATAAATCTCTTGGAAACACAGACACCAAAGTGGACACATGGAACATAATATAGGTGATGCAGAAACAAACAATGTATAGTTTTATGCAGGTAGATCCAAACATCTTGCACATGAAATTATAAAGGAAGTAGATGAATAAAAATTCAAAGAATTCAGTAGCTTCCAATAAAGCTACAGAAATAGCTTCCAGTAAGAAATCTGTGAAAGAATAATCTTTGTAATGAATGTTCAAGCTACTCAACCCTTACCCTCACACCCCCTAACCATCACTGTGAGCCAATAAAATACACATTCAATACATATCCATAAAAAATGTACCCAACCAACTTTCAAGAAAGTAGAACAAGATGGTTTTCAGGAAAAATATTATAACTAGCTCATCTAGATCTTTTTCTACTAAAACACTCTCACAGTCCCACAGTTAAATGGTAATTCTGCCTTGAAAAATCTGGTAAATTATTTCCAAATTAAGGAAAAAACCCATCCTTTTCCTTCCAACCTTTTTGCCTGTGTACTGAAATGCAACTGAACATTCAGATATTCATTTGAACATTTTTATTTTGTATCATGAAATTGACTGTACTCGGAAAAAATTCTTGGGGTGGGGCTGAGGGGATGGACACAACACAACAACTGGTTTCTACAATTACATTTACAAATTATCTAACCAGCCTGTCACTGGTTGGACTAAAATGAAGGATTCCAATCTCTGTTCCACAAGACAGAAGAAACTATCCCAACAAACAGAACATATTAAATAGCTTCTAGAAGTTGTTACTTTTAATTATTAGCTACTGCTTAAAGAAGCAGCAAACTGAGATATGATGTTGCTATGATTCTAGCTAAGTAGATAAAAAGTCTATTCTGACTCTACAACACTATGTCTACAAACCAATAAAATCCCACAAGAAAATTCAGCCATGCTAAGTATAAAACCAACCCCTTGATTGCTTCATTCCCCCATTCATCCAGAAACAAGATGCTCAAGAAGGACAATGAAGTTTTGAACAGTATCTATATCTTCCACTGTCTCTATTCCTGCTAGAATGCACAGCAGATGAGCAAATGAAAATGCTGACATCATTTTACCCCTATGGAATTCCTCTTACTTGGAAGAATAACAAATCGCAACAACAACAAAAGCAGTGGGGAACACAGACTATGAAATCAGCATATTAAGAAAACATAAGAAGTTCAAGGCCTCCATTTTTATCTCCTGGGTCACATATAGATCTATTTGACCCTTATTTTCCTTCTGACTCCACTGCTGATGAGCAGAAAAGCTGGAAAGTCATGTACCAAACCCAAATTTGCAGAATCTCTGGTCTCAAAGAATATTTACCCCCACAGTGCACCAAATGAACCAACAAAGTTCTGTGACTGCACATGTGGGAATATCTGTCAAGCAGAATGTGGTGGGGATATAAACTCCTGATGCCTTCAATGGACTGTACAAATCAGGATTTCCCCTATAATTCTCAACTCTTTGAAAATTAGTAACATCATAAATATATAGAGTGCTACTCATTTTATTCAAGTTTACCTACATCCCCTCTTACATCTCAGTGATCAAAAGAGAAGATTTTGATACCTATACAATACGCTTTATCGATTGGAAGGGAAGGTTTGTACACTACCATTTTAGCATATCCATACTGACAAGAAACGGCAGATGGAGGATTAGTACAAAATAAAATCTGTACAGTTTCACGTCAAGTAACAATCAAGTTCCATGTCATTTACTATTATAAGGCATATTTTTGTCTTAAATAATAAAGAAAAATGTCAATTACAGACTCCCATGGAATGTGAGGAGCACGCAATACTTGGGGTTTAAGCACTGCAGTGAAGTAGTTTGTTTTACACAATTATCTACTGAATCATCGTGAGCTCAATTTTGACAGCTAAGAAACCAAAGTCGATCTGCAATTCCCACTTCATCCCAGGAACACAGAATTGATATATGGTGTGCAACAGAAGGGTAAAAACCTAAACATTTAAAAGGGTTTGAACGAGGAAAATCAACTACCCATAGTGTCCCATCGATATCCTCTGATCCCAAGCTTATAAACTGCAACCCAAACTACTTATACACAGAAAACATCAGAATACAGGAATGCCTTTTATTTGAAAGGAAGGACAAGCAAATCACACTCTTTTCACCCTTCAGATCAGTATCAGGTACTGCAAGGAGTAATTAAAACAAAGACAAGACAGGAAAAAAAAAAAAGCACCGCACTTTGGCTTTTCCCAAAGTTTCATAACACGACTCCATACGTGTATACTTTTAACCGCAGGCGACACGAGGAGAAGATGGAAACGAGTCAGCCGGAGCGAAGTGTCAGTTCGTGTCACTTCTGCATTCAGCTGTAACCTTCGCCAAACCTTGTCCCCCACCCCGCCCATCGCCCGCGNGGCGCCGGCTGCCCGCGCCCATAGGATGAGGCTCCCGTCAGTCCGCCATCAGCCCAGCTCCGCCTCCTCAGCAGCAGCCCGAGCCTCCCTATCCGCCTTTTGCCTTCAATAGGCCCTAAAGGACAATGCTGCTGGAAAGGGGAGGAAAGGAGGAAAAA
>VZRE01004773.1:30000-60467 GCA_013396775.1 Cephalopterus ornatus | reverse complement strand
CGGGGACGGGAACACCCAGGGCCCGGGCGGGAATGCGAGGGAGGAAATGGGGGATAATGATGGAGCGTAGCGGTGGTGTTTGTCATGTGAGGTCCTTTTGAAATCCTCCGAGCGACTCCGAGGAGGGCAAGGTTAACAAATAAAAAAGTTTACGTTGCTGCGGAATGAAAGCCTGTCTGGGAGGGAAAGTCGTCTGTTAGGAGATTGGTGCCATTGAAAGTCGTGTTTAGTAGGTGAGCTCCTCGGGAGCCGCGGTGAGATCTNCGGGGACGGGAACACCCAGGGCCCGGGCGGGAATGCGAGGGAGGAAATGGGGGATAATGATGGAGCGTAGCGGTGGTGTTTGTCATGTGAGGTCCTTTTGAAATCCTCCGAGCGACTCCGAGGAGGGCAAGGTTAACAAATAAAAAAGTTTACGTTGCTGCGGAATGAAAGCCTGTCTGGGAGGGAAAGTCGTCTGTTAGGAGATTGGTGCCATTGAAAGTCGTGTTTAGTAGGTGAGCTCCTCGGGAGCCGCGGTGAGATCTTATTCCAATTGATTAAATGCCAGTTTAATCAGAACTGTTTACACAACCGTGGAGTAATGAAAGGGCAACATTTTTAGCATAGTAGATGGGTGAAAATGGGCCACTGCGAGACTGAAAATAAGACAAGACACACCAAAGTACTAATTAACCTTCTTAATTGGGAAAATAATGATGCCCTTTTCAGGTGTACACTACCACCCCACATTTCTCAAATACATGAACACATACGGGCCTAAGGAAAGTCAATATTATGTAAGATGTCAAAGTCTTCTGTCTGTGTAATCCTGATGTTTTCTTCCTTTTGTTCACTGCTCAATATGTGGCTCCTGGAGTTCCAAAATGCAATGTGTCATCCACACTGGCTCACACTGTTTCTTTTGTGCACAACATCTTCAGTCACTGAAACCAAGCTTGTCTTTGACAAGATGATTCCCCCACCCCGGATGTTGTTCTGTTTAGGCTTTTCAACAAGTTAAGTCTGTATATAAAAATACATCTCGTAAGAAATGTGAACACAAGCCGAGGTAGTAACCACTGCCTCCTAGCCTATATACTCATTTCCTGATAGAGGAGCAGCACTAATGTTATTTTTGTTCTAGCTAAGGTTTGCCTATTTTGAACATCCTTAGTGCTTAATTTAGTCATAAATCTGATTTAGGCTAGCCAAAAGTTAAGTATGCAGGATTGTGTAGCTACATGAGCTACTAACGTTCTCTTAAACACCGCTGAGGCTGTAATCCACGTGTGTGAATGTGCAGTTAATCAGTTACTTTCTCCAAACCTTTAAGGAGTGTTTTGGGAGAGATCTAAAGAGTAGTGCCTTAAACCCTGCGATAGAAGGACAGAGTTGTTCTCGGAACCGTTTAAGTACTGTTCGAGTTATTTTCTTGTTATGAAAAGCTGAAACTGAAAAGCTTTGGGAGAAAAATCCTGCTGACTGTTTTCTGCTGAGTCATTCCCCTGGTTTGTCAGAAGCATTTCACCACCACTGTAACGCTACTCGCGCCAATCGCAATCAAATCTCCTTTTGTTCAGGAGCTCAGAATCTGAATTCCCCTTTTCAAAGTAGAAATAAAATATAGTAAAATGCGGAGCACCTGGGATTTGTCTGTAGTAACAATTGGCACCAATTCAAATCTATCTCCATTCAGTCTTCTGCACATATTCTCGATATGTTAGTAATGTATATCATCAATATGAATCCACTTACCTTATTTCACCCTTTCTATACATTTTGTTTCTATGAAAGCTCTATATAGAATGGACAGATGCTCAGAACATTGGTGTTCTCCTAATGGAGCAAGTCAGAGCATGTAGGCCAGGGACAGACTATTCTGAATATTCACGCAGTTGCTGTGTGACATTTGAAATTGACAGTTCTGGTTTTGTGGTCAGATCTCAGGAATCCCGACAGTGGCATTTTTTGTTTGCTTATTAGTTTTTGCTGGGTTTTATTTTCCTGACAACCCACCCAATTCTGATCTCCGTTTGGCAAGCATTTCAGAAACAGCTGGTACATGACCATATGCCGCGCTGGCACTGCTGTGAGCTTATTTCCCACTTGTCCTCCTGGTCAATCAGAGCTGCTCCATGTGCTGAAGGACAGCTGGTCCCTTGGCATGCGAAGCAGCTAATGAACTTTTCCTCTAAAAAGCCATAGGGATAGAGCATGTGAGCCGCAATCAGTGGCTTTTCCTCTCTGAAGTGCCATCAAAGATGGAAGTTCTCTATGGGAACCCTGTTTGTTGGCTCTGTGTGACAACCTGCACACATTGAGAACAACTATGTGGGTGTGCATTATAGGTGACAGCGCTTGTTTGGAAAATCTAAATCATCTGTGTTGAAAAGAATGCTAAACCACAACTGAGTGACTGATGGACTTGTGCTTTTAGCTATCAGCCTCAGCAAGTAGCACTGTTTCCCTTTTTCATTGTGACACCTGCCAGAAAGGGTGTCCAATAAATTTCTAAAAATGCATCCATTTCATCATATAATATTTTTTCCTTTAAGGAACATACTTATGTAACGTAAGGAACATAAGGAGAAATTGCACAGAAGTTCAGTATTACATAGCCACGGCTTGTAGGCATTTTACTGTCAGCCATTCCTCTTACTTCCTTAAAATCAGTCAGTATATAATATTCCCTAAAATTTCCTCGTAGGTGCAATAAAAACCCCCTAATTTTCCTGAGCAGGGATTCTGTATCAGTCAACTTTGAAAGTCATGGTAACCAATCAGTCCTCTTGTTCACACTTCATAAACTGTTCATAAGAAATTCTTGATAAGAACAATCTGCCCATTCAGCGTTTTAGAAATGGAGATAGAGTAACATTCATGAGGGAATAAATGTAGTTTAAGAACAAAAAAGATCGTCTAATTGTGCATGATCTAAATCTATACATAAGTTCATATATGTTTTTAAAATTCAAAAAATGGATGGACCTTAATGTAAGGTGAAACAAGGAATATCCAGCAGAGCCGTAATGAATTATATTTGGCCTCTTGATGTACAGCTTCAGAAGTATGTAATCATCTCTTTGCTTAATTCCATGAAAGCTTGCCTAACTTTTTTACTACTTTTCAGAGTCCATTTCAGGTTTTGAGCAAAGACATTCACACCTCCCAGAAGTAATAACCCGGTTCAAATGACACATTCAAAAGGCATTCCTCAGCACTAGATCAGGTTTCAGATTCCTTTTTACTGATCCCTCTTTCCTAATAATATCCCTGTGCAGTGAAAAAGCGAGCTGTAGCTACCCACAGGATCAGAGGGCCACTTTGTTGTCAGCATCGAGAGCCTCATCTACTGCAGTGAAAGGAATGTGACATTAAATTTTAGTAGGATCTGCATTAGGCCACAGTTAGACCTTTTTCCTCTCAGACTTTCCTCTAAGAGATTTCAATATCTTTAATAGGAACACCCTATCTGAGTCACTTGAAAAATCAATTGCATAATTCAAAGTAAATTTTTTTCTGTTTAAAGCAACTCGATCACTATAACCTCAAAATGTATTTTTGGTTTCTTTGAATGCAAACTGCGTGTAGGAAACTCACAGAAAGTGCAGGTCAGGCTGTGCTGTAACAAGAGTGTCTGGGCTTGGTGTTGGTATTTCTTTGGGACTCTATTTTTTTTTTTAAATTATTTTGCTTCAGTGTACTCTCACCCTTTTCCATCCTGCAGCACTAACAATTGGGAAACCCTAATAATACCTTGAGAAACCTTTGGGCAGTCCAAAATAATACATGAATAGGACTCTGTCTCAACATGGTGCTGCGTGCATAAAACAGACCACCTGAGGTCTACTGTAAAAAATACTAAGAGAAGATGATAAAGAACCATGATAATTGCCTACAGCAGTTTGGACAAACAGCCAAGCAGTACAAAAGATAAAGAAAATGAAAGCTTTATACTGCATAATGAGTGTAAAAGTCCAAGTACCTACATATAGCATTTGAAACAATACACCAAGGAACAGCTTTCACTGGTGGTGTAATGAAAAGACTACAGGAAGTACAGTGTTACAAAAATGAAATAATTTCCACAAGTGGTGAAATACAAAGCAAGTATTACATTGATTGCGTTTTAGGGGGAGTTAGTCACCATTAAATATACCAGTGTCTCAAAATCTGATCTGTTTTTGTCATGCATATATAGAAGAATTTGATGTCATAATAAGGTACAAATTTAATTGTATTATATTTGTTGCTACATCAGCTATTGTCAAGATATTAAGTTAATTACATGTTAAGATTTAAACTAAATGAAACACATTATGACATCTGTTTTTTCCTATATACCATAGCCATTCGAGAATTACCATGTTGGAAATGTCTGAGGTTTTGGCAGCTTGCTGTCTTACAAATAGTTCATGAATACAATTAACCATCCTTGAGTAGCCTGCAGCATCAGCATCCAATCCTTTCCTTGCTCATCAGAAATACAATTATTGTTCCACACTAATTCCACCAGTTTTTTTTTTATTTTTTGTTTTCTCCAGATATTGGCCACATTCTCAGTCAATGAAAATGCTGAAAACAGAGTTGATTGCATTCTACTAGCTGATGATCTGGCCACAGATTTTGGAATGCATGTACTACAAGAGTCATACTATCTTTATTAATGAGCTGTATAAAACAAGAAGTGAAAGAAACACATGAAATTTTATTGAGTTCTTAAAATAATTGCATTGAAGGTATTATTCTTTTCCTCTGCATTTTCTGAACAAGATACTCTGTTGCAGACCCTGGTAATACAAAAGATCCTTTATGTATTAACGGCTTGTTGTCCTGGCACTTTGACACTATCAGAAAAGCTTTCTTATCTGATCGTATGGTAAAAAACTGCAAAGCACAAAGATTGCATGTTTTCAGATGCTTAAAAAAAAACAACAAACAACCAAAAAACTTGGTTTGAAATCTGTGGCAGGTAAGGGAATCTGTATACATGACTCATAGGCTGTAATAAGATTATTATTATTGTTGTTGTTAATAATAGTTATGTGAATATTTTTGTATGTGTGACCTGTTTTTGTGGGAGCAAAACAAAAAGTGGCCATTGCAACTTTCTGATAGAACTGATAGGCTGAGAAGTGCTGCCATTAAAAAGAACTAATTCTGTAGATATCAAAGAACCACTAAGAGTGGTTGATTAATACAAGCAGCTGAAAAAGTCAAGTTTGATAAAAAGCAGCATTTAAAAATGATATTGAATCCTAGCCAAAAATATTAACTATTTTGATATTAGAAAAAAATAAAATTGGAAATACATGTAGATCTCTAGTACCTGCCTTTCAAAAGCTGTAACTGCTCTAAGAAGAGATTTCTAGCTAGTGTGATTGACTACAGGGCTGTCAGCCTGAAATAGAAAGCACTTGAGCAGCTTGAGAGAAAGAAAGGGTATTTTTCTATCAAGAAGTAGCTAATATTTCAATATTTTGCAGCTACACTGATATGCTCTCTAAAGTATCTTCCATGATATTTTGGCTTCTAATTCCAACTGAGTTAGATTTAGATGCTCATTTGAAGAATTACTCATTAGAACTTGTTAATGGGAAGAAAACTATCTCACTTTCCAAGGCCAGTTTCATTAGGATTTTTTTTTAAATAGGCGTATCTTTTGAGTTTGATACTATTTCAATATCAACTGCCAAGAAAGAGAAGCAGACATACTTCAACTGGCTGAACAAAAATTGCTGTCTTAAAAAACCCACACACATTTTGGCAATTGAAGGGGTCATGAAATAAAGGAACAATTAAATGTCTAGACCCAGCCAGCTTTTTCCAGGTGTACGGAATTTATTTGTAAGGGTCATTTCCCCATAAAAAATGCAACATTGTTTTTTCCTCTGAGGCTGACTGTAGGCCCTACTGTGGTCACATAACACAAGGAGGAGCCACTGAAGACCAAGCTAATCACACTATGTGAGGTGGTGTATCAGAGGAGAATATTAGATTCCAGGATTGGGCTGCAACTACACATCACAGATGGGAGTATAATCCTACAGGATAGATCACTCAAATATAATTTTTTAAAGGGACAAAATGAATGCAGTAGCTTTAAATAAGAGAATAGTTTATTTCTCAGAATAAATATTTTCTTCCTAAATGTCAATGTCAATATTCGCTGCAGTGAATAAGAATTGGCAGCTGAGGGCATTGCTTTCTGGCTAGTTGCAATATTTTGATTTTATAGATTTTTTTATTCCTTTCACAGATGCACGTGCTTCTATATATTGAACAGCACTTCACTGCAAAGTCTTTCAGGTAGGAAATTATATCCCTAAGAAACAAGCTGAAATTCCGTGCTTCACTGGTGTGCATAAAAGTGATTTCCGTATCTGAAACTGAAGCATTGCAGTGCCAAAAAATATTAGGGCAACATTTATTCCACAGTTGATGAAAAACTATAAGGGCCTGTAAAAATGATTCAGTGCACCTGTATGAGGCACCAGCTTCTCTGCCCCAACTGCCTGGATCTGCCAGCTGATCCAGGACTCCCACATGCTGAAACAGAGAACTGCTTAGAGCTCATCAGTGGAAAACACGGTTGAAAATGATCTGAGGAGTCAGCAGGTTTGGCTTTGACAGAAATAATTCTGGACACCAAGACATTTTTAAAAGTAAATAGGAGCCGTGAGGTGCCCCCACTTCACATCCACATGACTGCTCTTTCTTCTCACTCCTCAAAACCGGTGTAGCTGCATCCAGGTTTCCTATCAGGGATGGTTCTTGGCATTTGCTATCTCCAGATGATGCTAGGCAGTTGTTGGCCAACTGTGCTAACAGCTATGTGCTATGCAGTCCAGTGCAAAGTTGCCTGTTGATTTGGGCATTTTTCCTGGAAGACAGAAATGTTTTCTCCAGGACCTTTTCAGTCTTGAGTAAGATGAACCCCCCTGATTCTGATTCTCCCAAGGAATGACCACATGGTAGAAAGTCAAGGGATACAGGCTACTCTCCATCCCTCTTGTTGCAGCTAGTTTATTGTTCAGAAAGGAAAGGCAGAACCAAGAAGAATATAAAACCAGACCCAAACTCCCTGTATCTTGTTGCTGAAGATACTCCTTCGAAATGAAAAGTCTGAAAGTCTTGGGATTCAAACTCTGTTTCCATTTGCATGTGTGCAGTTTACCCAACTCTGCAATGCAAACTGTAAATACTCTATCTCGTGAGTGAGTTACTGGGAGTTAAGAAGAGAAGGGATATGGACTTCATCCTAAGCTATTCTCCCCACTGCTGGTTAGAGCAGTCTTCTGGAAGACCTCACTCCACAGGCAGGATAAGAGTGCTAATGCCAGCTGGGAATACTAAATGGATTTTGAGCTAAATTCAGAGCTATTCATGGATGCTAGGTGTGGGAATGGGCTCTCTGGGGATGAACTTAGGCATTTATTTCTCAATTACAGCTTTAAGAGTTCAGTTTGGGATACTTTTAAGTATCTGTGGGGGTCTTCATAGAAAATTTTGGAGTCTGACATGGAAAAGTCTAGTAAATTTTAAGCTCTTCCATGGATAATAGGTGACCTGAATAGCTCTCTTGGATTTTAGACACCATGCAGACTGGAGCTATTACAAAGCTTGTAGGAAGACCAGTGAGCAGAGATGGGCTCTTACAACTGAAATGTGTTCTTTGCTCTCTCATCTTCAAGACATGAACATTTGGAAAAGCAAAGGCAATTTCCCAGCTTACAGTCACCCAACTTTTAATTGAGAGAGTAAATTCCTGCAATTTGGATTCAGCTCCTGAAGATATTTGATACATTTTCTGTGTGTCTGGGCAGTATTTCTGCTGCGGATGAGCCCCGTATACAATACTAATCTCCACGTTCCTTGTTTTGTAGATACACCACCAACTGTCTGGTAATGTATCGTGCAATGTAAGTGAGGTATTCAGCTGCAATTTCTTCTCAGCAAACTTGTTAACTGACTTTTGTAGACAGCCACTGCTTGTCATTATTTGTGACAAGGGAGTTTTGAAAACTGGTACATGAGCTAGTGGTAGAAAGAAGTACTCCCAATGCACATTAAAAGTACTGCCTCATTTGTTTTACAAAGAAAATCTTAGCAACAGCTTGTCTGAAATTTAAAACTCACGGATTTCACTGCTGCTTCTGCTGCTGCTCTCGTCCAAAGTCAATGATAAGTGCTTACATTTTTTCTGTGATTGGTCTAAAATTTAGAATGTGTGATAGTTTGCATCAACTATTCTGCTTTGTACAGTTACATGAGATGATAACATGCTACCATGATTTGTTAATTTTTTTTGTTTTTTAACCTGTAGATGCAGAGAACATTTTAACTGTTTGCCATCCCATTTCAGGGCTTCCCCTGAGACATGTCTCATTGGGGGCAGCCAGATTTTGAATTTATGCAGTCGTATGTTAAATCAACATTCTTCTTTGCTTGTGATCTTTATTTTGGGGGGATTTTCTTTTAATTCTGTAATGATTAGGTTCTCCAGTGCACTTCTGTTATTTTTCACAGTGGTAGATTTTGTAATGTCAGCTGATATTATATTCCTTTGGCACACCTATCATTTGCATGCACATAAGGCGCTGAAGGTGCTTATTATTTTCAGCTAACAAGTAATCTTGTTCCCACTTAATTTAAAATACATTGTTCTCTGTATCCTAATTTTGGCTTTTACAGTTACTTGCTTCATTGCATTTGGATTATGCTGCACCGTGTTTTAATACATCATATTTAAAACCCACAAGATAAAACACCACAGTAATTAGATACATAGATATAATTGCAAAGGGAACATAATGGCAGCTGTGGAGGCTGACAAGATTTGTCACCTGTCAAGAGTACATCATCACTGGCATAGTGGACAGTATGGTGCTGCTCCTTTGAGTAGAAGCTCAGGCTTTTCACTGATCTCACCAAGCTCTCAGGCTTCCCAGGGCTGAATAGAGTGGTTGTACCAACACATTTCTGCACTCACATGGAGTGGTGGCAGAACTTTCTACAGACAGGGTTTTGTGATATTATTGCAGCAGCAACCCATTTCCAGAAGGAGCTTGAAAAGTTTTATCAGAGGGTCATGCACCTGCATTCTCCACTTTTTTAACCCTTGAGCTGCTGCTGGACAAATACACCAGCGTCTCCTTGCCAAGTGATGGCAAACCACTCTTTCATGTGGAAGAAACATCTTCTGCTGAGGTTCAAGCACCAAATGAATTAGTAATTTCCTTTCATCTGCAGTCCAGGATTGTACAAGCTGGTAATGGTGGTGAGTGGAATTGTCTTGTGGGCTGTATTTGGCTTTCACAACACCCAAGGTAGTGTATCGTATTTGCAGACGATATAGATTACTGTTTGCAGTGGCTTAAACGTCTTGGTAAGAGGGTACCATAATGCCAAAGAAAAAAATTAGCTTCATAATTTATCTCTCTTTGGGAAAGTTTTGCTGTGTACAACTGTGAATGCTCTTTCAATCTTGCTTAAGAGTTGCTTCTTTCACTTTCAATCCCTTTTCCATGTGACATGAGATAGAAAAAACCATTTGTATGCTGCGGTACAAGGGAGTCCACAAGAAACCACAGAAGAACATTTATGTTATATTGGAAAACCTGCTTCTGAAGATAAAGCATTAGTTAAAATATACAGGTGCAGTAAACAACATGGCATACACTTGGTTTTCCAGAAAGGTACACACCCTGTAAACCCCAATACCTGGAATGTCTCTGGGGAGGGACTGTATGAGCTCTGCCACACTTTGATGTGGTATAGCATATATAGAAGTTTCTAAAAGTTTCCCACCTTCAGCATAATGACAACTTAGTTGTGGACTTCTAGAAAGCACAGAATAACACTGATGCAGCCGATTTTCAGTTCAGAAAAATATCAGAGAAGGTGCTGCACAGAGATGAACCTATGTTTACCTGGTTAATATACACAAATTCCTTACATCTCTGGGAAGAAGAAAATACTAGTGTTGCAAAGTTTGTTGCACAGGTTCATAAAAGTGAAAGCAGAAATCCGTAAATATATATGTATATGTTAATATATATTCATGCATATAAATTATACTGGGTTTTCAGCAAGGGGCAGAGAATTGTATGTCTCTGCACTTCTCAGTATAAGTGTACATCATTTCCATGCATGTTGCAAGAGATCAACTGAATTCTTGAAGGTGAATGATAAGGGAGTGTGGGTTGTGGAGCACTGAGATAATGCCAAGAGTCACCTGCAGGGTATGGAAAGGGTGGAGCCACCGAACTTACTTTGTCAGACCTCACAGAAGTTGAATATTTAAGTTGTCTCAGTGTGATTTAATGTATTTTGCAGTGTCTTATGATCTCTTAGATCTCTTTTAGTGCATTGCCTGGAGACTGTGTCCCAGTCACAGGAAAATACTGGTTTACCATGATAAATATTCCTTTAGGAGTGTATGTTATTAAGCTTCTCTTTTAAACACTGAAGTGTAGGCTGAGCCTTAAATGTGTGCTGAGATCTTGATTTCACTGGGATTTAATCACAGGTTAAAGTGGTTTCCTAAGTTAGAGCCAGAGAGATCTGCAATTTACGACTAACTGAAGGGAAGAACACAACGTGATAAGATCCTACACTGCTCGTCATCCACATATGCATGTCTACAATATCATTTTCATACAAATCTGGGAAAAATTAGAGCTTGGTAAGAGAACAGACTATATCAGAGCCTGCCTCTAAACTGAATTGAACTGAGAAATCACTGCATTTGGAGAAGTACTTCAAATCCCTCTCTAGCAAACATGATTTAGAATGACCAGAAGATGCTGGCATGATGTCCAAAAGATAAATTATGAAACAAAAGCTATTTCATGGCATGCATCCTGGCTAACAGCTCAGTAAAATTCGTATTGATAAAGCCTGTAGAGTCTGGGTCACCAGTATTCAGGACTACACCATTAAATATTGGAAAGATTTACAGGGAATTGCATAATGAACCATTTTCATACCAGCAAAGTTTCTGTATTACAGAAAGTAATGTTTTATTATAATTCAAAGATTCAGTGACATATAAGGAGAATTTCTTGTATTTACCAAGAACAGAGAAAATAAAAAAGTATAGCAGTAGTCTGTTATAAAATGGATTAAATTTGACAAATAATGTATTAAAACATATGCTTTAGTTTATTTTCTGTGCTCTATCAACAAAAATATCAAAACAGAAACATTTCAAGTATAAAATGTGTAATTAATACGCATAAATTTAGCTGGCATGTACAAAATAGAGACAACTGTAAAACAGAAATAAAGTCAATTTCAATTAAGCAGGAAGAGCTTTTCTCCCACACCTAACATACAAACAGCTGAGACTGGTTTCTCCTTCCTTTGTTCTGGTTTAATTGTACTTGTATTTGATCCTTTATTGAACTAAAGAAGTGAAACTGACACCGAATATGATCTTACAATCTCAGAACACACTGCCTGGAACTTACATACTTACAATACCTGACAGTATTGAAGGTGAAGTCCTGCCTGACCAGCATGGTGGCCTTCTGTGATGGAATGACTGCATCAGTTGGCAAGGGAAGAGCTATGGATTTCGTCTATATGAACTTCTGTAAGACCTCTGACATAGTCCCCCAGAACATCCTTCTCTCTAAATCGTAGAGAGGTGGATGTGATGGATGGAGTATTTGATGGTGGGTGAGGAATTGGCTGGATACTCCCTTCCAGAGAGCAGTAGTCAATGGCTCAAGGTCTGAATGGAGAACAGTGATGAGTGGTGGCCCTCAGGGGTCTGTATTGAGGCCAGTACTGTTTAATATCTTTGTCAACAACACAGATGGTGGGATCAAGAGCACCCTGAGCAAATTTTCAGATGCCACCACGCTGAGTGATGTGGTTGGTGTGCCTGAGGGACAGGATGCCACCCAGTCCCTCAGACCTGGATGAGCTCAAGAACTGTGCCCGTGAGTTTCAACAAAGTCAGGGGCAAGGTCCTACACCTGTGTTGGGGCAAGCCCCTGGTATCAATACAGCTTGGGGCATGGTGGCTCTTGCACAAGAGAAGAAGGGATAGAAGCTAAGAATAATTCCACCTAACTAATATATAGCACTTGTTTGCCATCATTATTTGTTAAATTGCTTTGCAAATTGACCTTCTCTCATTTTGTACAGGAAGAAACTGAGACATAGAGAGAGAAGGTGATTTACCAAAGGATTTACAGAAGCCCAGAGGCAGGGGCCCAAGCAGAAGCCCAGTCTCTGCCTCATGGTTCTGCCATCTCAGCAACATGATCACTGGAAAACAAAAATCTTCTTCAGAGACTATTTACCAGCTTCTACCATAATGCAATGTGTTTCTTATTCATATATCCATACACATTACTGTATCTAAACTGGAAGAATGTAAATCAAAGGAAAAATGGAGGGAAAAATCCCTTCCATTTTCAAAAGGAGAAACTGGGATATTATAGTAAAATGAATGCTAGCAGAAACATTTATCCCTCTGTGACCTTTCACTGTTTTCTTAAATGAGCGGCTTCTTCCTCCAGCCATAATGATTCCCTCTTCGTTCCTATGCAAAGGATCAGTTCGGACTGATTCAAGTACTTTTACAGGCAGCCATCAAATGAATACATTGCATTTGACTGAGTTGCAAATGCTGGTTAGGTCAGAAGTTGCTTAGACATAAAAGGCTCTATCATAAACACTGGGCATTTTCACTTCTCTCCTTCTCGCATGCAAGAGGAGTGAGATTCATCCAGTGACATTTATTTGTGAAATAGAGAGTCTAGTCTCTTCATACATCATTTACAAATTAACTAAGTCATCTCAGCTGTGTGAATTTTTACAACCCATTTAATTATACTACATAAAATGATGTATGCTTATACTGGTACAAAAGTATTTTACACTGCTGCTGGTTTTCCTTCTGCTGAGGAAAAATAAGTTATTCTGATACAGTTCCTAAACTGGAGATGTACAGCTTTAACTGTACTAATGTAGTTAGGTCAGCACAACTTTCTGTTGTAAACAAGGTCTATATTGCAGGGCTAAGGCTAGATTACTCAGTTTTTCAAATGGTCTGCCTGCAGAATATGCACAACCAGTGTAACTAGTTGTGTTTTAATAAATACTAATAACACGTGTCTAATTACGACAGTTCATCTCGACATTTCCTGCCTGCCTCTCACAGAATGACTAAGCGCTTCTCTCTCACCACTGAGCCAATTACTGACTACAGGCTGTTATTAGGGACAGTCCTATATAATTTTCACAATTATAATATATGTCATTTCATAGTTGTGGACTGCCGACAAGTGAGCACTGTCCATCTAGAAGGAAAATACTGTCTGCAATTGCTTTCAAGGGCTGAGAGAGGCAAATGTTTACTCACAGGCACAGCTTTTCTGACCGTGAATAGTCCCCCTGATTTCAAAGGGATTAAGCCTGGTAGTAAGTATTTGCAGAATCAATGCCTTCATCAGCATGCTTAAGTGTTTAATTTTACTCTCTGCAAATGTGTCTGAAGGATGCTAAAGTAGTCTCATGATTGCAGACATGCAGGTTAGCTCCTCTTTTGGAACTGCATTTCAATTTTTAAAAAGCTCTATCAAGCAAACCCCACTGTTACACGTACTTCAAGGTGTGTTTTCTGATGCAGTGGTCAGAATGTCACACAGACAAATACTTCAGTAGAAACGTGCAAATAATCAGATAGAAATGTGCAAGTAATCAAATGACAAAGTTCCAAAATATCATTAAATAATGAGATCTAGAAACTGTGGGTTACATTTATTGCTGTAGTAAACAGATACCATTCATGGAATTCAAAGGATAAGGTAAAATTGAAAAAAAAAGAGAGTAGAAAATATGACTTTCGTGGAAAGAAAATTTACATTAATATCTTTTTTGCCTTTCTTTCCCTCTTCTTTTAACATGCAGCCAACTCCCACTGTCTGTTTTTGCCCTGTGCTCTTGCTGTCATCTTTTCCTGCCTACACCCTTTCCATACCTCTTGCAGTGCCAAATCCAAGATATCAGTTTTGTTTGCTACTACCAAATCTGCATGTCTTTTTGAGTGCTCTTCTCAGCCAAAAATCAATTCTATAACTTTGGCTCTTCTTGTTTCCCCCTAATGCTTAATCCTTTGTAGATCATCAAGAAGTCTAGCCACAGAGGTGCTCACTTTCTCTCTTGTAAGAGGAAATGCCCTTGAAGGTGTCTTGAGCCCTTTCCAAGGAGCTCTGGGAAGATAAATAGCATGTCTGTGCTGTCCACATTGATCAGCTGCAAACTTTACACCTACTTCTTATCTTCACTCGTCCACGAAGCCTGCCTGTCACTGTGCACATGCAAATTCACCTCGATAGCTGGCTCTGTAAATGAGAAATTCAGATGTAGGTGATAGCTGCATTCATACCTCAGCTCTATCTCCTTGCTAGCATGGCTGCGCTCCAAAAAGGTGTCGAGACCTCCACACTGAAGATGTACTTGCTGTTCAGCACCTGAATTATGAACACAATTTCATATTTTGGCATTTTGATTAAAAACAGGGTCACATCACAGAGAACCGGATTTCTAAAAAATGTTCCAAAGAAGGTGAAGTTATCCTACAACAGTTGTGTACTGCGTGAACTTAATGATGTCTTTGTTTCAGGAACTGTGATAATTAAAATCTAATCCATGGTAGAATCAATACATGTTGCCATTGCTTTCACTAATGTATGCACATAAATAAGGGTGTAGGAAGCAGCTGTAAGTATATGTGATGTGGTTAATGAAGCCTTTGATAATGCTTCACTTAGTATTTTCATAGCTGAGGTACATTTAGGTACTGGTAAGCATCATTTAATGTTAATAAATTAAAATTAATAATTCAAAAATGGGAACTGCCTATTAACAGCAGTTCAGTATAAAAATATTTTAAGATTATAGAAGGGGAATAAAAGCACATAGGAGTAAACAACACCATAGTGCTGCACAAGAGTGTTAAACATCCTGTGAGGTTGTCATAGGAGGAGTGTTGCATGTAAATAAAACCAAGCAATCCTTCCACACTACTTAGTTTTCTGAAGATCTGAATCTAAAAGTTGCTCATCTTTCTTAGTTTTTTGGCAGATCAATGAGAGCAAGAGTCCAAGGAGAAGCAATAAGATTGATTAATTCCTTTCCCGACAGTTCGGGACCAGAACCACTAACAGATGCTCAGAGAAGCTTGCTGTGCACATTTTTGGATCTACATCATGTGTTTAAATGTAGCATATTCATGAATTAATCAGGGAATAGGAAATTATTGACCTGAGTGCCACTGAAAGCATTTACACTCACTAAAAAAATAAAGATCTCCCAGTTAACAAAGCAGCACATGATTTGCATAGATTGGGGATGAAAATTTAGAATCGTAGAATGCTAGAATATCCTGAGTTTGAAGGAACCCACAAGCATCACTGAAGTCCCACTCCTGGCCCTGCACAGAACCACCCCAAGAATCACACCATGTGCATGAAAATGTTGTCCCAACGTTTCTTGAATTCTAGGAGGCTTGGTGCTGTGACCACTTCCCTGGAGAGCCTTTTCCATTGCCCAGCCACCCTCTGGGTGAAGAATCTTTCCCTGATATCTAACCAAAACCTCCTCTGACACAGCTTCATTCACTGGTCACCAGAGAGAAGAGATCAGTACCTCCCCTCCGGCTACCCTCACAAGGAAATTGTAACTGTAATGAGGTCTCCCCTCAGTCTCCTCCAGATGGAACAGACCAAGTGAACTCAGCTGCTCGTCACACGGCTTCCCCTCGAGGCCCTTAAGTATCTTCACTGCCCTGCTTTGGACACCCTCTAATAGCATTATATCCTTCTTTTATTGTGGCACTGAAAATATTGTGCCACAATATTCATGATGAGGTCGCCCCAGTGCAGAACAGAGCAGGACAATCCCCTCCCTCGCCCGGCTGGCGATGCTTTGCCTGATGCCCCCAGGACACGGTTGGCCCTCCTGGCTGCCAGGGCACTGCTGACTGATATTCAACTTGCTACTGACCAGGACCCCCAGGTCCCTTTCCGTGGCACTGCTTTTCCAACACCTCATTCCCCGGTCTGTACAAACATCCAGGGTTGCCCCATCCCAGGTGCAGAATCCCACACTTGCCCTTGTTAAATTTCATATGGTTAGTGATTGCCCAGTCCTCTGATTTGTCAAGGTCTCTGCAGGGCCTCCCTGCCTTGGAGGGAGCTCTTCTCGATTTAGTATCATTGGTAAACTTACTTAGTATACCACAGGTATATATAAGGGTCTGCATAACAAGAATAATTTAAAAAGATATTATTTGGGACAATATTGAAGTAGTAAGGCATCTCCCTCCTGACCAAACCTGTCATAAGCAGCAGCATAAAATAGAAGACTTGACTTGAAGCCAACAGACTGAGTTCAAATCCTTCTGTTCTTAATCTCCTCAGCGGTTTTAAAGAGCTTGGTGTCTCTCTGTTTCCCTTCCCATTGTACTTCTTGGTTTCTCCTTTCTGTGTTTTGACCTTTTGGCAATCTTTGACTTTTATATCTTTGGAGCCAGACCATCTTTCCTACTGTTTCTGTAAAGTTTAGTGTAAAGTTTAGTACAATGTTTAGTACTGGATCTTCGTTCGACACTTTAGATACTACCACAATAGTAATTTAGCAGGGAGGAAATTAATTTCTTTCTTAGGCGGAGAAATTATCCCAAATATATGTTAACATCTGAGACTTGAGTTTTAACAAATGGCTCTTTGGTTCTGTGGCATCTACTTCAGCATGCCATTGACTTCTCAGTGGGTATGCTACAGACTGAAGCTGTACATATGCTGCAGACAACTTTCCTTTGGCTGCAGACTACAGAAAGATAGACTGGCATTAACAGCTGCCTGAAGCACAGGTTACAGTAAAGTATATCGTGTTCATATCATCCTTACATACCTTGGATTCCACCATGAGCCTGAAGTCTGGGGCCGAGGAGAGCTCTTAGGACCATAAATACATCAGCTTGGCACAACGAACTATGTGGCTCTGTCCTTCAGCTAAGGGGAATAAAAAAGTACTTTTATTCCACGGTCATATTCTTGAGATTGCTGAAGTGCAAATCAAGACAAGATTTTCTCCCTTGTACAGAAAACTTGGACACATTTCTGTCTGTCACAGATATTACTGTTATTTTCACTACATGTATATGTCTGAGGCGAGGTTAAGTGTAAATCTTTGCTCACAATCAGACTCAGATACTTCAGGAGTGTGCTTACAACTAAGTTGCAATAAAACAGTTCTTTGTTATTCATTATGTGTTTTACAGAGTGTTGGCAATTTTCTTAGAGGGAATAGGAGAAAAATGATAGAAACGAGTAACAGATAATTATCTGAAACCTAGGGAAAAGAGAATTGTGGCTTTTATAATGCTAGAAGGCTGCAGAGAAGAAATGGACCAAAGGGACAGAGAAGCAAGGATGAGGAGAAAAAGAGGCATGATGCTTTTATGAGGTGAGGACTTTGCAGCCAAGTCACCTTCCCTAATACTGAATCCTTCATAAGGCCAAAATGAGCATGATGGAAAAATAAAGCCAGAGGTACAAATCTGTCTGACTGAGAATGGATCTAAGAGATAATTTTTTTTTTGGTCGAAGTTCAATATATAGTTGGGAGATAAAGATTTTTAAAAAGAATGCATTTGAAACTGATTGTATCCCCAACTACCAGGAGCAAGTTCAGCATAAAAAGAAATGCTTCATTGCTTTCCCTAATAAGGGAAAGAAAAGCATAACATGATGTCTCTGATTGAAAACTGGTTCTCTTTTTTCTCTCATTTGTTGTCAAAGTTTAACAAACTTGTTTGCATTCACTTCTCCCAAAATTTCTGATAATTTTGTCACTTGCAGCCAAACCTCTGTGCCTTGAAGCACAGCGCTGTCAGCTCATCCAAACAATCTCTGAGCTGCACCATTGACTGTATGAAAATTGAGATTAAATAAACAAATTCTGAAAATAGGGCATTAGGGTGTTTATTTGCACTTGGAAATCATCACTGTTTTTGTATCTTAACAGAGAAATTGCCCCGCAAAGCGATTTCCGACCCTTGATTCAGCATGCTGCTTCGGCATCGTTCCCAATCCCTGTTAATCCTGGGCATAAAAACCACCCGAGGCTACTGTGTGCTGCTGCAGAGCACTACACTGTGGGTCAAAGGGACAGCCCTTTTCACCTTTCTTTATTGCCCTCTATTGAACAAGTAACTTGTAGATGTTAAAAACATGTGGAGGTAACAGAAGAGACCCCACCACCACATGCAGAGTGTTTGCAGCGAACAGCAGCAGGGCCGTACAGGTTTCACCTGTATATTAGCTCATCCGTGGGCAGTTCCAGCAAGGCTGAGAACATGAGGCCCCTCTAGCAGGGCTTGCAAAAGCTAATCCACAAAATGTTTCTGCTAATTGCGTCATGTGCTTCAATGTGTGGAAATTAGAAAGTAGCTCAACCTTTTTATCTAATTGCTAAATTCAGCTTTACATACCTCAACTGAAAGTAGCAAAGGGGACCTTCCCTCTGCACAGTGTAGTTGTTGGACTGTATGTGGACTGAATGGGCGTTTTAAAAGAGGTATTTATTGAGTGTGTTTCTCTAATAGAGCATATTGAGTGTATTTCTTTAATTCTCGCACTGTATTTCTCTCATATTTATACATATGTTTGTGCACGTTTGAATGATGTTTTAGCATGAGCATCTTGAGGACATCTTTATACAATTGCAGGAGTATTTATATTGACAGAATTGGATGTTGGGAAAATAGGAAATATTAATGGATATTTTTTTCTGTAAATAAGAGTAATTTACAGAAAGACCCTCTGTCTATGTTATCAGTTTGTGCTACTGTAACTGTTACTATCAAATTAAGTACGAACGGTGCAGTAGCTCCGGAGGGCACTAGCCATAAATCAGGTCTGTGCTGCAAGAATATCGGTGGCTCTGGAAAAATGTGTTCTGCTGGGGAACGGGGGAGGACGCCAGAGATAGCCGCTTGCTCTTTCTGGTTGGTTAGACATCCAGACCCTGACCAGTACAGCTGGCCTTGTCATCTGCAACATGCCAAGGCCAAACATGGCTGAGCATGGAGAGCTGTTCTTAACTCATGAAGTATGGCCCTAGTCCTGTGAGGACTGTGAGCACAATCTCCCTGAGCCGTACAAGAGCACATGAGTAACGGCCAAGTCATCCAGCAGTAGACGCTGAGCTGGATTAAACATTTGGGTGCCCACATGCAGCTTTTTTATCTGTTGACAAATCTCTAAAATTTGAGTGGGAATTAAGGCATTAAAAGTGGAAACACTTTTATAAGCAAAAAAAAAAGAAGTCATTGACATGGTCTGAAACAGAGCTTTGAAAGTGAATGTGCCCCATTGCTACCCAGAGCCCTGCCAAGGCAGCTGGTGGGGCTCAGGCTGGGAGATCAGCCCAAGCACAGATGAAACTACACAGTGAAGCCCCACACACTTTCATCATGAGTTATTGCTGTGCTGCAGCATTACAACTGCAGACAAAAATACCACCATACAGCAAGTAAGATATGAGTGAAGCAACACAGTTATTGATGCAATCTTGGAAGTGCCAGCAGTGCCCGAGGTTTTCCTTTTGGTTTCTCTGTGCAGAATCTTGGTCTGGGTGATCCAGACATTTAATTCTGAAACTCCCCCTGTGATATTCACTCACTTCCCTAAGCTGGAGATTGCACAAATTGAAGCGTGTGAATGTCTGTCCTTCACTGATCATTCCGTGGGAAAGTGTGTCCGATAAAAAAGTTTACTTCCTTTTTCTCCCACCCTCAATTCCCTCTGTTCCTACCAGATTTTGCAAAAGTAAAATCCCGAACACTGTATACCCTTGAAAATATTCCCCCCCCAATCAGACTTTAAATTTCTACTCATGGTCACTGATTCCTGTTCAAATGTTCTATAAGGAATTCAATATCTAAAATGCTGAAGCTAGGAAAGTCAGGCTCCGAAATACTGAGTTTTCGCAGCTGTTTTTGCAGTGCGAGCCTGCGTCCTTTCTGTGTTTACGAAAACACGCTTTATCCTGTTTTATTATGACTAAACTCCTGCAGATTGTCCGCTTCAGGGAAATATTGCCCCGTGACCTGGCAGGAGTCCCCACCAGCGATAACCCCCTCCCTACAGGGGGCCCCGGCTAATCTCACCCCCCCACCCTGCCGGCCTCCCCCCCTTCCCAAAGCCGCCTGCACAACCCGCCCTGCGCAACCACCACATCTGTATTTGCTATTTAACAGAGTTAGTTATTCTGAACAGCAGCTTGTTTCCAATATCTCCTTACAGTGTTGCTGGAGTATGAGGGCTGTCACAGCTTTCCGTGGTTCCTTTGCGTTTAATCTGAATTGTTTCTGTAAATATGCAGCCTGAAAATACTTGGTTACAAACTCCCATCTCTGCAGAGCTGAGACCGGGTTTGAAAAAAACGCGTGGAAAAAAAGATGAAAACTTTCAAGATTCCTTTACTGCTGCTGAAAATGAATCATCTATACATGAAAATTATGAAAACTCAAAAAATGGCACATTAACATACATCTAAAGAAGAACTGCATAACAATTATATAAATACTAAGTCTGTACCAAGATCTAAAACATAATTACAGACTCAATTTTCTGAGAGATGAAAGAGATAATTTTCCAGAAGTTTGGCTCTGTCTATGCCTCAAAGATACTGAATAAAACCTTTTTTTTCTTTGGTCCTGCTACATTGCTTCTACTAATCAGGAAAATTCCGTATTTTTTTTCGTAATGTCTTTTGTAATGCAATTGCTTCTCAGAGAATTGTGGCAATAACAAGATATTTCAACCTTGATGATTAGGTAATGTTAAAATATGGATATGGTACAGTAATTCAGGCTATTGCAGGTATAATGAGCAATTTTCTCATGATTTTTTAAAATTCTAACTCTTTTGGCTGAAGTTATGTCTTTATAGTAAAGGCCTACTAAATATTTTTGCTACCACTGCTTTGAGCCTTGTGACTCTTGGCCCAGTGTAAGAAAATGTATTTTGAAAGAAAACCTGAAGACAGTCACCTCATTTAATCTGCTTTCTTGAAGGCTTTATGTACAACTTTTAAATGTTAGTTTCCTCCCTCAAGAGCAAATGAGGGAGACAGAACAGGATTTTATTCCTGAAATAAATTTAATCAGTTCTCAGGGGTTGTCACTAAACTTAAAATTTCCTGGAGATTTTCAGCCTTGTAGGTGCCCATTCTAGCTGTCCCCTCTTCATGTGAACTAGTAGTACTAATATTTGAGTTTGATTATTGTATTTTATACTGCAGTTTGATTTCTTTTTGTGATAGATATATCAAAAAACGTGTCAGTCCAGGTTTTGCATGAAGCAGCAATCAGCCACTCTCAGGTTGGCATTAAATGGCTGTGTGGGCTGGATTCCTGAAACACCTGAGAAGTGTGCTGGTGCCTGATATTTAAAACATATTTATGTATATCTCTGCTGAGTGTGTCAAGGCTTATACGAACTGAAGGACTAAGCGGCATTTCAGAAGTAGTAAAGATGCTGCCAGGTCTGAAGATGTAGTGTGACAGCATGCAAAGGCACCCAAATTAGAGGCAAACAAGGTCACAGCTAGAAAACAAGCCAGCTCTGGAACTGAATTAACCCACCAGCCTACCCAGACTAATTGGCTATGCTGAGGGTGTGTTCATTAACCTGGGTGCAAGCAGCATCCTCATACACACTTCAAGACCGAAGGTACTATTTTTGGCAGGCAGATCACTGTGATACATAGATGTAGTAATTTGTGCAGAGGCTCCTGATGCAGCGTGGCATGACTGGAGGGAATGGTGCTTTGGGTGACACTGAGGCTCCTGAATTGTCTCAGACAGCAGAGGCACACCTTGGTGGCAAGGTAAGCCGGTCCCGGAGGGGTCCAAGGCCTGCTGCCGGCAGGTCCTGATCTGACAAACTCCACCAAGGCTGCTTGGCTTGGCTCCAGCCCTACCTGAAGGAGATCCAGGGAGGAGCAGGAGAGGTGTGGGGCAAGGTGGTGGTGGTAGATGTCAGGGAGAGGCTCAGGGCAAAGAGGCAGCAGGTGGGTGCAGAGAAGGGTGTGAAGACAGAGAGATGACAGTCTCATGGAGCCTGAGTTTAAAAAGTAAAATCTTAGAGGCCTTTCAGAGCCATCAGTTAACCCATCAGTTAATCTCCAGGGGTACCTGGTGGACTCTGTATGGACTAGCAGGCCTCGTCTTCTCTGTTCATCAACACCAAGACTGGGCTCTTTGGAAAACCTACTCATGCACTGGGACGGCATTTTCTGCTCAGCACAAAAATATGCTTGGATAATTCATCTGATCAGATGGAGAAAGGCAAGAAGTGGTGAAACTGGGAAATAAAAGGAAAAGGCAAATCTGCTCAGGGGTAGGGCTAATCTGACAGTCCATCCCTGAAGGACTTTAATCTCAGATGAAAAGGCTGTAATGTTAAGGGTACCCAAAGGAGCTGTCACACAGCTGGGACTGGTTGTCACCTTGACTTGCAAGTCTCTCTCTTCATTGGATGCTTTTAAAAATAAATCGTTCCTTCTAAACCACATCCTAATGCATCAGTAAACAGTGTTGCAAACTTTTCAATATTATTTTATCCTGTCGTGGAAGCACATGGTAACCATCCATCTGCTATTAACACACATTAGTTTGGGGTTCCTCTGACTAAGGCAACGCTGTACTTCTTAATAGAGAACTTCTGAACTTCTTAGTATCCTTTTTTTCATGGTATCAGGCTAGAACTTGCATTACTTTTTTATTAACTAAGTTCTTCACTCCTCTGAAGTACATCTCTCTTTGAATTTCACTCTGATGGTTCTTGGGTCTTTCATAGATTGTCCTTTAAATCTGGGTTGCATCCATGACCTGAATGATCCTCTAAAGGCTGAATTCCACTGTTGCCTCTTTGTGACGTACAACAACCTTTACCATTATATGGGCTTACTGATATTCCTGAAAAGCTTTAGGATTTCTCTAAAGTCATGCTAAACTATGTAAATACAGTGAATATGCCACTGCTAGAGGTGCAGCCTTGAGACACTGAGCAGAATCTTAGTGAAAATGAGACCTTTGTGCCCGAAAATGTCCAGGACAACATGTTGCTCTGATTTACACATTTATATTGTATGTGGTGAAAGGGTTTTCCTTTGGACTTCAGGGGAAATATATTTTGGGCCTTATACTACGAGACTGGTCTTGGTGCAGAGGAGACTGTGGAAAGGATTTAAGAAATGTAAAAATCTGTTCAATAATATTTTATTTGTGTTTAATACTTACCTTCTATGACCTGTAAAAATCCTAAATGCTTGCTATTCAAATCACACTCTCAGTGTAAGAGGCAAAAAACATCTGTAGCACATCCCATGCAATTTATATTTCTGACCATTCTGTCTATACAGTTGGCTGTATCCAAAGGAGTCCCAAAGGAGGGAAATGACCGCAGCACAGTCTTGGGCAACCTTTATCCCTACACTTTTGAAACTCTATGCCTTGGTAAGTTCAGTGGGGTGAAAATAGGACTTTTATGCAAAAGATGCTTTGATGAAGCATCTGTCCCACATTTGGATTGGAAGGGACTTTGGAAATCATCTGGTTCCTCCCCCCTGCCATGGGCAGGGACATCTTCCTCTGGACAGGGTTGCTCCAGGCCCCATCTGACCTGGCCTTGAACACTTCCAGGGATGGGGCAACCTCTGCTGTGCTCACGCTGAAACAAACTCAGTATTGGATGTTTCCCTGTTGCACCTGTACTGATAAATTTGGGGCTGTTTTCCAAGTTTTTCTCCTCTCATTCCCTCATCTTTTTAATTTGTATCTGCGTCTTTGTGCCTGAACCCATCCTGCCGTGAGTGATTCGCATCCCAGTGTCCCTTCCCAGGAGCAGTGGCCACAACCTCCTTGCGTTCTCCTCTTGGCCTCCCATCACCCTCACTAGGCTTTAGTGAGACCATCCCAAGGTGCATCAAGGTATGACCCTTGACGCCTGGGTGACATCTGTAGAGGTGGGAGCGATGGGAGCCAGCTGGGATCAGGATGCCCCATTGCACCAATACCAGCACTAACACCTACTGTGGCAAAATTGGGAGGACCTTGGGGACAGGCAGCAGGTCTTGGGATCATATCCCCCTGCCTGCACCAGGGAGGGACCCCACACCCACCCATGGCTATGCATGTGGGCAGGGCCGAAGTGTGTCCAGAGAAGGGAACAGAGCTGGGGAAGGGTCTGGAGCACAAGGAGCAGCTGAGGGAGTGGGGGGGCTCAGCCTGGAGAAAAGGAGTCTCCTGCTCTGTACAGGAGGGTGGAGCCAGGTGGGGTTTGGCCTCTTTTTCCAGGTGGCAAATGACAGGACAAGAGGAAGCAGCCTCAAGTTGTGCCAGGGGAGGTTAAGGCTGGACATCAGGAGGAATTTCTTCATGAAAAGGGTTGCCAGGCATTGGAAGGAGCTGCCGAGGGAGATGGTGGAGTCACCATTCCTGAAGGTGTTCAAGGAATGACTGGACACGGCACTCAGTGCTCTGATTTAGTTGATATGGTGATCATTGGTCAAAGGTTGGACTTGATGATCTTGGAGGTCTTTTCCAACCCTAATGATTCTGTGATAGAAACAGGAACACAGCCGGAAGGTGTGTTTCGGAAAAAATTAAAGACTTTCCACCTGCTAGAGGAGTTTTTCCTGCCCTTTTCCAAATTTGCATATGAGTGGATATATGTTTTTTTAAGCTGTATCCTAATAGGACGAAGCAGTCTCTGTATGAATTTATATTTTGTTCTAGTTTTGCAGGGATTCTTCTGTCTTTTTGCTCATTTGGCTCTCAATTCCACCGGTGGCTTCGGAAGATGTTTATCAGATTTGATTGAAATTAGCCAGAATTGGGTTGTTAATTGTGAATTAGATTATTTCAGTCTCACTATATTCCTACAGTTACCTGGGTTTTATGCCATTTAGTTTGACTTGATTCTTCATCAGCTTCTTGCTTTATCTTGCACAGATGTGCACGTGGCATGCAGGACTAGCAATGCTAGTGACTGTTCTGCTGAAAAGATGCTGATCTGTGCTGGTGAGACAAATGGTGAGACATTTGTTAGAAGAAATGGAGTCAGTGTGTGCCCACAGATAAACCTGCTTGAGCTGAAATGAACATATGCTGAATAAAGGCAGCACTTCGACTCTGGCCTTTGTAGTTCAAGAATTGTCTGGGCAGCAGGCATGCAGCCAGAGACAAACCACAGTGGAAACCTTGATGCTGGTCAACTATATATTCTTGTTAGCTTCTTAGAGCACAGGTGGCTTTTTTTCAGCTTAAAGTGATGAGATTACTATAGATTCCTTGGCTTCATATTTCAACCAGCAAAAGAGCAATATATTTGCCTTGAAAGAAGAAAATATACTGATTGTGAAAAATACTCACTGAAGAATCTTGGAAAAAGAGAACACTGTTACTTCTTGTTCTTTTATTAAAAATGGTGAAGCCCAGGCTTCCCTCCCTGCCCTGCCACCTAAAAAATGGGCTTAGTTCTAATTTGAAGAGACTATACTTATGCAGAATGTTCTCAGCTAATCAGTCTAGGTACCAGCAAAGGATTTCATAAGGCTTGAATGCTATTGTAGGTGAATAGGGAATTTATTCACACATGCATGACATATGTTTAGCTCTGATATATTAAATAAACTTTTTTGGAAAGTATGATTAATTGAAGGGACATGAGGAATCAGACTTTTAGAAAGTTCTTCTGCAATGGAGCTGCAGCATAACTGTTTTCCCAAAATGGAACACCGAACTTTTCAACCAAAAGGAATCTAGTGTTAGATGTCTGAAAGACAGTCTGCTTTCAGAGCCTTGCCAAACTTCATCAGGGAGGCAGATGAAAATAAGCACTCCTCTCAGAAAGCCAGATTATACTGTGAAAGCAAATGTGTGAATGAGTACCAGGGAACTCACACGAGGGAGGAGAGAGCTGCAGGAAATGTTTCAGTCACTGCCTGCACGTAATTACACACATAATAACCCAGCCCAGCACACAAAGCCCTCTGAAATCAACCTTCACATGATCTGTCATTCAAAAATTATTTATTTGTAAGACATGCCTCAATTCCTGCTCATAGGCCAGTGCAGCTGAAGCATCCTCTGGAGCACAGATGTGTTACTCAGAGTCATATTCTGCAGGCACACATCAAGTGCCTGCTCTGCAGGCAGGCAGCAGTGATGACAGGCTGCCCGGGGACCAGCAGCCTGCTGTGCAAACACGGCACGTCTCCTGCATTTTCAGCCCTGTCTCCCCCTCCCTCACTGTATTTTTCCCTGGGGTTGCAGCACTACTAGTATCAGTTAAGCCCAAATATTTTCTAGCTACAGAAAAATTATTTTTCATCTCCAGGTGACACTGTAAGCAATCTGATGAATTTCCTTTCACAGCAGCTGGCCAGCGGTTTGCTGTTGAGAGAGAAAATGCCAGAGAGTGACTCCTCTTTTTAATCTCCTTTGCAACTTCAAGAATTGAAGACTCTTTGCTTTCTGTCCTCCACAGAAGACATTCCCCTCCAACTCCTGGTCTCCCTCTTGCCTCCAGCTGCAGAAGCCATCACTGTGCTCACTGAGAGCTCTTCCCTGCTGCCCTCAGCCCTGTGGAGTTTTGTCTGTGGACTCCTGATACGAGCATGCAGGAGATGTGGCACGCTTCCAGTGCTTCTTAGACAATGTTAAAAGATGACTGGGATCCTAGTGAATTAACTTCAGCTGTGAGCAATCCATATTCTGGGTACAGTTACCTGAGCAAGGACCACAGGCACCTTAAATTTTGGATTATAATATTGTGCGAGCTCATCTGTTCACCTCCACTTCTCTACCCCTGTAAGAAGCTGGTCCTGAAAAAGCAAGTCTGTGTGTGTGTTTATGTCTGTGTGTCTGTGTTTCGGGGCAGAGGTGAAAAACCCTACCAGCTTTAGATGGGAGAAGAGGTGGTCAAATGAATTACTGGGTTGGAGGGGAAAGGGAAACCCAGAAGAGCAGTGGCTGATTCACACACAAATCAGCAGAGTCCGCTATCACCCAGCCAGATTACTGATTTATCCATCCTGAACCTGGACAGTTTCCAAATTCTACATTGCAGATTCAGCTTATCTAATTAAATGTGTTCCAGAGGCTTTGCCTCACTGTGTACCTTCCCGGAGTTATTTTGCAAAAAATGTAGGAAAAAGAAGCAGCTACCATTCACACCACGAATCCTGATTCTTCTGTACTTGGGAATGCTGTATAACCACTGGCTGATAATTAGTTAATAGATGCCTGTATTAAACAGAAAAGCCAAGATTATATTCAAGGCAAGTTATTTATCATCTGTGTTTGAGACTTGGCTGCAGATGCTGTGTAAGACTGCAGCTATTTCTGATTACTCCTTTCAGCGAACAGCTCCATGTCCTGTGAAGCCAGGCAGCAGGCCCCCTAAGGGAGGGTGCACCTGGAAATTGCCTTTGCTCCTTTCTCACCCACCCCTCAATAGAAGGTATTATCTGAATATCTTAAGTCGAAATGGCTTTGAGGGCAGGTCACAACAGCCTGTACAGATTCTGTAGGGGTCTTACAGCTTGAGTAAATGGTCTCCCTTGCCTTGGGCTGTGTTTAGAAGTGTGTTAGAGTGGGAGACTTTGACAGTCCTTCTCCCAGGGTAGGGAAGGCTTTGGCAGACCCCTGTCTTGCATTAGCCAGCTGAGTCTGCAATCTGTATAATGGCTTGCTCCTTGCAGTATCTTCAGCAAAGTCCATGGATGTCCCTGAAACATCTCCTATGCCTCCACCAGCAGCAGCCTGCACAAAACTCCTCTTTTGCACTTCTGCATCATCCCTTCACACAGAAATTGGGCTGCTACGGTGTATTCTGAGGAAAGAAATATTTCACAGTTGTGTCCTCCCAGGAGAAAAAGTATGTTCTTTAAATATAAAAGCAGATTTATTACATGAGAAAAATGCAGGGTGCCTTTTGTCGCTATGGTTTTATTACTTTCTGATCCAGAGGGAAAATATTTTATTACAGCAGCAGTTGCCAAGTCAACTGCTGTGTCCCAGCTATCCCCACGGAGAGGGTAGCATGTCACCTGGATGTAGGCACAGAGGCTGAGGGGAATGAGAGGTTTCTTTAATCACATATCACCAGTTTTAATACAGCCCAGCCTTTCAGTGGTTATTTACAGGCTGGTTTATGACCCACCGTGACATTACTCTGGATTTATTCCAGTTTTTAGTAAACAAGAACTCACATGTTTCACTATTTTATTATTTTCAACCAAAAGGTCTGAAAAGGCATTGAAGGTGGGTTCTTAAATTACTGCAGCACAGCCTGTGCCTGCCAGTGATGGGAAAAGGCTGGTCATCCCTTCCACATTGCCTCAGAAAGAAATCCCGGTCAATTGGTCCATGTATCCTCTCAGATTTCAGGATGTATTTGCCAGGATTTCTGGTACAACCTCAAACAGGTGATGTGATTAAGGACTTTATTTAAAGTCCATCCCATCACAGAGAAGCTTGGCTGGTGTACCTATACCAGTTAACCTTTGCAATTTCTAGCAGTAGCGACAGGCATTTGCTGGAGCTTTACTGTTTCCCTTCTTATTTACAATGTTGTCCTCCTACTCAGCACCAGAAATTCTCTCTGAGTCTTCCATATATCAGCCTGAAACAAGTCTTTTAAAAATGTCTGTTCTACTCTCTGTTACCAAAAGCTTCCTCTGCAAGAAGAGACCTCTTCCATTCCTGGATGACTACAGAGTGTAAATCCTGGGCCCTCTTGGGAGCTCCCCAAGTATCCAGCTTTAGGAGTTTTTTTGCCTTAGTATCATTGCTTTGTTATTTCTTAGCACATGCATAGTAGGTGCGTTATCATTACTTCACTACCATTTCTGCACTCGCATGTGCTGGCAGCAGCTCACCTGGAGCAGGTGAACTTGGCCCAGGCGAATGAGACACTTCTGTCCCTTTCCTCTGAGCTGGGAGCATGGAGTGACAATGACAGGTATGTCCTGCTAAGTATTTAGCAGCCACCATAGCTGTGCTGCTCCTGGTTCTTGTGTTTGATGAGGTAGCAGCAGCAGCGGCAGCAGCAGCTGTGATCTGTTTTTGAGAGGCCTGTCCCTTGTCTAGATGAACTAAGGACAGAAATGCAGTGTGACCAGTGTCACTGATGGCTTTGATTAGGATACTATTGTGATGCTACCAGTAAGCCATTCCTCCCCATCCTGAAGCTTCAGTTTACGAAGCCCAGCATCTATAAGCATGAATATATAATTCTTCCCCCACTTATACTTAAAAAAACCCAAAATAGACTGTTTCCTTAAGCTCAATAATGAAAAAAAGCATTAAGTCTAAGTTGGGTCTCCTGAATTTCTCTGGAAATCTTCTCTGCATGAACCAGAAGAATAAACTGGGAATTTGTTTTTAGCCAACTTCTTTTAGCACTAAAGTTTGCTCAGTGTATATTGGTCGGTAGAGAATGTGCTTGCTTATTTCTGGATATTTCGTTTTCCCCTACATATTATAGAAAGCAATACTATGAGCAGTAAAAGCACAGCATAATCTAGTCCTATCTACTGCTGGAGAAAAAAGTTATCCTTGCCCCTGCAGTACAGGCTTTATCCTAGGGCTGCGATAAGTGGGCGTGAGAGAGCCCTGTGTGAGGAGAAGAAAGGTACAGAGAACAGCTCTGGGGCCATATCAATATCAGGACTTCTAGTACCCAAGGTTGTTTAACTATTTATTCTTTTCTCTCTAATGGTTGTTCACACAGATAGGGGGATTGTAGATGATGGGCTCCATTTGAGAAAATAATCAGCTATTGCTCAAATTAGGCATGATTATGTGCTATGCCAGCAGGTACCTGTTTGGGAAAAAAAATATGTGTGCAAATGCATACACCACAAACACATCAATGTGGAGTCTGGGAATTAGGGAAGAAGGGAAGGAGCTCATGGATGGTTGGACTTTCTGGCTTTAACAGTCACTTCAAGTCCCATTTTCTCACTAATTGACAGAAGAGAAGAGAGCTAGAGGAAAAAGTTGTAGTATCCCATCAAGGCAGTGAGAGGCATAGCATCCAAAGAAGTCCTCTGATCTATAGTGTTGGGGCAGCTTCTGTTTTGGGCTGGGAAAGAAGTGGAGTGGCTGAGCAGAGAGCACAGCTCTTCCTCTTTCTGATTAATTTTAACATTCTGCTCTGAATATTAGAAAGTACATTTGCAACAGATGTTTCATGGGGAGAAACCTCTTTAATCCCTTCCTTCAGGCTAAATAGCTTTACAAAATCCTCCCCAGGGCTTTGATAACCCAGCAAAAATAACAGCTGAGCTACAGATGATCACTAATCTCGCTGTATGCGTTCGATCACAAAATGGCCAGTAATTTCTCACATGCTCAGATATGTTATGAGTTGCACTTCTAA
>VZRE01004773.1:0-25000 GCA_013396775.1 Cephalopterus ornatus | reverse complement strand
TCCTTTCCAGTTCCCCTACAGCTGCAACTCTGGGTTTTTATCTTCTCTCACCTGTTTCATTTGGGAAGTCAGTGATGAGAAGGAAGAAGTTGGTTTTGTCATAGGAGATTAAATATTCATTTCAGACAACCCTCTTAGTACTTGCAGAAAAAACAGCAGAGGGTACTGGGTCTTCGACCTTTTACCTATTCTCCAGATTTTACTGCTCAGTCTTTTAAACCTATTAACTTGGCACTGACAGATAGGAAATCTCACAGAGAGTATAGGGAGACTGAGGTCAGCACAGGTGAGGAAGTTGATTCAGAAATACAAAATTGACTTTTGTGATGCATTGGTGGCTTCCACAACATCTCCATCTGAAACTGCTTAGTCAAAGTTAAGTCACAGACTTAAAATTACAGAGTAGGGTTTGGAATGGAGGAGAAAAAAGTCATTATAATCACTGTAACAAGGATTTTGCAGCCCTAAGGAAAATAAATACTTTAACATTAAAATGCTTCCAAAGCAAACTCACAATCCCAAGATTTCAAGCCTTCATCAGGTTTAAACCCTTTTAGGTAGCAAGGCTAAAACTGCACAAGTGACCTGCAGGTTGCTTCTGTCTCTCTCTACTTGTACTTGCATCCTGGAGAGGAAGTTCCTGGCTCTCGCAGCAGATCTCTGCTCAGCTTTCTTACCCATTTCTTTTCAGGAACCTTTTGTTCCTTCTGAAAGCAACAGTCATAGCTACCTATTGCTGCAGAGACCTAGTTCTTCATGTCATAAAACAAAAGAAAAATATTATTGACAATTGCATCTAAATAGAAAGTTATAAAATCGTGAGGAAAAAAACCAGTACATATTTTGGATATAATGGAAAGGTTTAAAAGGCAAACTCAAATCTATTTATAGAATATTCTGGTGCCTAGTCCTGCGGCATAATATGGTGTATGCACCTATTGATCACCTGCTGGAGAGTAGCAGAGCTGTGCCCTTAAAAAATGAAGTTTTCTCTCCCTTCAGATAATGAGCAGCTTCCAGAATGGAGCTGTGACCCAGAGGTTTGTAGGTTGGTACAGGATTAAGAGAAAATTATTGACTAGGAAGAAAAAAGAAAGGAATGAGCCTGGTGAAGAAAATGGCCTGAAAAAGCTGTACAAAAGCATAGTCAATTAGCTGCTGGAATGACTAATTTCCAGGTGGGTGGATCTGAGCAGCCTGCAGAAACCTGTGTTAAGCCCCAAGGCTCTGCTCCCAGCACGTGAGAGAGGTATCTCAGAAAGGGACCCAAAAGCATGAGCACATCTGCTGGGGACCTTCGTGACACAGTCAACAAGGGACGGCCCAGAGGAGGCCAGGCAAGCTCAGAACCCACCTGGGCTGCAGTCATGAACCCTCTTTAGCAAAATAGAGGCATAAATCCTTCCTTCCAGGTACCTGAGCAGGAGTCAGCTTCTTTCTTTTTCAGCTTTGCTGAGCTCTGCTGAGTGGCTAGGGAGGGGAAATGTGCCAGCAGGACTTTGACTCTGCTGGTGGTGGGCTGAGCATCACCTGCTGTTTCATGGGACAGGAGGAGGAGACGCTCCCTCAGGGAAGAAGATGAGGGTGAGGAGCAGCAGGAGGAGAAGGAGGTGGAGAAGATGCACCCTGTTATCCTCTGTTGACAACTTTTCAGCCTGTTGCAGAGAACATGTTCGAAGAGAGAAGACCAGAGTAGCCACCATAGTTCAACTGTTAATGGTTTGGGAACTCACCTGCCAAGGAATGTCTTTTCAATTATGCCAGCTGTGTATTTTGTATAAAACAGTTACTAAAATACAGAATCTGCCCTTATCACATATCTGCAACACAGACACCTGTGCTGCCAGCTATATACTCCATCTTCCAGTCTACAGAAATGTGCTGCTTCTCATGTACCCTTTTTCAGACCTCCTCAGCCTCACTGGCCTCTGCCACAATGGAGGGAGCCAGTGTCAGGTGCCCTGGGCCTCCTGCTATTTAGTGCACACACCTGGCACGTGTTGGTTTTAGGCAAGGGAAGGTTTGAACAAAATTTCCCAGCTCTTACAGGAGTGTTTCACAGTGAGAGTGTTACATAAAAGACAGGTAACATCTCCTCCTCCTTCTCTGCCCACCTTTTGTAAGGAAACCAGCAGATAAAATGTATTTTGTGAAGGGCTTGATTTTGACACTCTAGGTCAAGTGTTGAAAGTGCATATTGCTAGTGTAGGATGCTCAGAGGGCTTTGGGAAAGAAATCTCCAGTTTCCATCCCCAAACTGGGTTTGCTGGGGAGATAAACATGATGGTTGACTGGGTGAATTAGTTTTTTCCATGAGCCTCAGTGAACTTGAAGGTAAAATAATGAAGGATGTTCCCAGGCAAAACCACAGCATAAGTGACCACGAGTGGCTGCAGGCTTAGGTAACATTATGCCTGTTTTCTCCTGTATACACACTCAGAAATCAGATTTCAACAAGTCATTTTAAAAACTGAAGAGTCACCAGATTTCAAAATGGCAACTATAGATACTGGAGTATCTTGAGCCATAGAATTGATTTAGTGTTAATATGAATTTATATTTTTTTCAGTATAAGATCATAAAAATACTTATTGGCTGGTTTGCTGACTTTTGCTGACTTCTGCCTTTAAGCCTTGCTTAATTTGGAACTCAACACAGATGATGATTTTCCATATGATCATTTGCAGGTAATATATTTTCCCACATATTTTATTTTCTGTTAAGATAATTAAGTCCAATATGCCCAAGCCACAACTGTAAGCTTTTATATGCCAAGCTGCTCTTGATGTTGTCTTTTTCTTTCTCTTACAGCTGCCTATACTCTTTCTTAAACTATCTCATCCTATATAATGCATTTAGGTCTAAGAGCTGAGATTAAATGGCAGGTATAAAACCAGGTCTAGCATCTCTGTAGCTTGAACCTTGAATGACAAAAGTTTTCTGAGGGAAGGAAATACACTGTATATTCAGGGTAAACTGTGGGTTCATAGTGAAAATTAATAATACTGTGAAAGAAAATTAATAGATGGAAAGATATTAAAGTGACTCTGTTCAGATGCTTTTAGGTTAAATAATATATTCTGAAAAGTCACTTTTGTTCTGTGGTAAGGTGGGAGCTATATGTTAATTTCTTTTATGCCTGGATCACTTTCTCTCTGAGGTGTCATCAGTTGAAGTTTCAGTACTACATTGAAATGAATATTCATTACAGAATTACAGCTTCTGAAAAATCTGCAGGGAAAAAGGAAAAAAAAAATTAAACCCCTTTTCTTTTGCCTGCTTCTGCAGCTCTGAACATGCACAGCTCCTTCGGGTTAGCAAAGCAGCTCATAGCATCCGTGTGCTCCCAGGCACTGGCTCTGAGCTCTCAGGTGTCCCCTGAGAAAAATAAGATCCCACACATTTTAGAGCACACTTGAGCTGGTGGCAAAGGGGGTAGCACAGGTACTCCCTCAGGGAAGTGAAGGTGCTTGAGCTCATCACAGTGGGTCCAAACCCCTTTTGGGAGGTGGAGCGGTCACAGAGCAGCTTCTGCTAACTTCTGTGAGCAGAACTGCACATAAGCAGGGTAAGCCAAGTCCTCAGGCACAGTAAAAAACCCTGTGGAATATCAGGAAAATGGGCAAAATGGCATTAAAGAGTGAGTCAAATAGTGTGGATATTGGACACTGAGGGCAGGAACTTCAGGAAATAAGAGTGAAATGTGACTATGTCACAGCTCTCACTGCTCAATAGTATGGTTTTAAAAAACCAATATATAAAATGGAGTAACAAGGTGACTCCCTTGGCTGACAAGACAGGAGGAGCTTTTCACCAACTCTCTCTCTAAAGGCTATGTTTTAAAAGTCATTTCAATGGCGTGGAGAACAACACTACAACAAATTGCACAGGGAGTTGCAACTTACAAACAAGGGGAAACTCTTTCACAAGAGTGAAACTGGCCCGGTGCAGCCCTTCCGAAAGCTCAAGAAATTGAGCCTCTGCCCGGCCCTCAGCTCCTGCTGTTTCCACTGCAATCAGTGAAATGCTCTCGATGGGACATGGCAAGTATTTATCCAGACATAAAACTGCCACGATGTTAAGAACACTGCTGTTTTTTTTAATCTTAACACAGATTCTGTCTCAATAATGATACATGCAATTGTGGACTCAGTGAGTAACAAAAAGGATGCATTTAGTGCCACACAGTGGTAAAAAAAATAATTTCAGTGAGGATGGATATTCTGAAGCAATGCAGAGAACATTAGATGTTAATGCTAAACTTAAAAAAGGAACCATACATTTAAAAAAATCAGGATACACGAATCAATTAGTGCTAGATATCTCCAAGATTTCCTCACCTGAGGATGGTTTATACCAGTAGCTAGCTAGATGTGCAATATAGGAAATTTGACTCTGGAATTTATAATCAACTTGCTTTGCTCATTTATAGCCTTGACAAAATAGTGAGGGATGTGACACTGGAATCTACCAGTCCTTGCAGGTGGTGAGCTGCACAGCAGCTATTGGGCAGAGCCAAGCTGGATTGGAGCTGTAAAGATATCTCAAACAATGGAAATGATATGGAGTAGTCTCTGAAAAAAAAAAGGCTAATTTGGGATCTCTGGATTGGGAAGAATTTTGGTGATGAGTAGTTTTCTTGCTATATACAGAGAAATGTTACTGTTGTTAATTACACAAGCAATGGTACTTCTGCAAGTGTGATGCGTTCTGAAATGTATGTGATGCAATTAATCTCCAGCCATCCAGGACCTTCAGCAACCCTCTGAGTGTAGTCCAGAATGACTGTGTGCCACGAGGATTTGGGGATTAGAAGGCAGACCTCTGCTCAAAATGGTTGGTTGCAAGAGCTCAGTCTGTAGCAGCACTGGAGTGGGGATGAAGCCCTGCTGTCCCTTTCAGCAGGGGACAGACACACTCACACAGGAGGCAGACACACACGTTCAGGCCTCCTTTCTAGAGAAATTTCTTGCACACGCAGATATTAATTTATGAACTTACACTAGTTATTTCAGAACGAGACATAACTGACCATTGGACTTCTGATGTATATCCACACTAAGCTGGGAATCTGTCCTCAGCAAGGTGACAGACAGAAGGTGTGAGTGTGAGCAATGCTCACTGAGTTTTGTTGCACATTAAGTATGGCCTTTGTCTGATTCGACCGCGACCACAGGTGAAGAGCACCCATTGCAGCGCTGTTTGCAGCTGCACCCACAGCTGCTCTCACTCATAGAATTTGTGGCTCTGGTGCTTTTTGGGTGAGGGAACCCCTCTGCAGGTGTTTGTGGCAGGTACAGTGCCACATGTAGCATGAGGGGGACGGGTCCCCTGAGGTCTTACCAGGGTTGGACAACTCTGGTGGGAGCAAGGGTGTTCACCAAGGGAAGCCCGGCCTGTGGATCATGGATGCTTGATCTCACCCAACAGTAACAGCAGAGCCTTTCCCAAAGCAGCCAGCAGTCACATCCATTAACGTGCATTAGGACACTGTGCCTTTGGTATTAGGAATAAGGCTTTAAGGTGGTGATTAGTTGGTAGAGCCAAACTGAGGAACCAGAGTAATCTAGATGAAACGGCACCTGTAATGGTTAAAACAGGCTGAAATAAGCCCAAACCTTTCCCAGCTAGTTCCCCGAAAGATAAATACATCTAAACATATGTATGTTTATACAGGGTTATGAAAGGGTCAAACTTGTGGCTTAACTTCAGATTCAGGAAGCACAGTGAAACTGAGCTCTTGTTCCAGGCACGCAACATTGTCAGTCAGCATATTGTACCAGGCTCCAGCAGGAAGAGGAAAATGTTTTTGTAGTTAAAGCAGTGCTCTACACCTACAGAACTGTTTTTCCTGCCTTTGCTGTGCTGCGTGATCTCACAGGGCCTCCAGCTGGAGCTGGAGCCCTGCACAAAATCAGTGTTGGCTGCACAGGGTGTTGTGGCACCTCTACCTGCACAGCACATGCAGTAGGACAGGGAAAGAGTTGGCTTTTGGTATATGACAGGAATAGCACCAAATAGGACTATTCTGGAGATAAAGAAACTAAATGTGATGTTTTTGCAGTTTGCATTGGGATGCTCACCTGCAAAGTGCTTCAAAATACAGTTTGAGTCAGTCTTGTTCCAGCTGCAGAGTTCCAGCTGATGCCTGTTGCCTGCTCCTCTGAAAGGAAACTCTTACAGTTCTCCACACAGACATTTTTCAGCTAAAGAAGCAATAATTGCTGACATTAGTCTTGCTTTGGGCAAAAATAATATGGCATGCTATTTGGGAGGAGATTTAAATTTATTTAAAATAAAATGCTTGTACTGTACAACCCTACCTACATCGCCAATAGTAAAGTAATGTCAATATATTGGTATAAAAGTTTTATGGCGTCATAGGAAGTAATTCTATATGAGCTGGGTGAGATGGTTCACCAGCACATAAAACTGTACAGAATCCTCCATGCTGCAAAAACAGAGGTGTTTGGGTTTGTTTTGTTGTTTTAACTAAGAAGGAGCCTACAAGGCAGCCCTGCAACCACCCCACAGCTGAGGGTACCAAACAGGCTTGGAGGTAGCACCAGTGAGACCCATCCTGTACAGCTGTGGGGGCACAGGTGTGGATTGGGGCTGCAGTCTGTCGGCAGAAGCTTGGTGGCTGCATCCCAGAGATGCTGATGTATAAAAGCAGCTTCCAGCTGATCCAAGGCTCCAGCAGCATTTACCCTTGTGCAGCCTCTGCACTGGGATGAATATTGAGCCTTTTGGCTAAGAATAGAATTTTAAGAAGCAGAGAAAGAGAGAAACTACTCCATGTGAGTTAGTGGGAACCACTAAACCCAGGCTGTTCCACAAATGAGGAGGAATTAACATTCAGGACAGGGAAGTAAGCACAGTAGAGTTTATTTTTACAGCCCAGTATGCTTGCAAACTTCATGGCAGTACATGGAAGGAGTGAAGGGATCCATACCACTAGCATATGGAGCACAGGCAAAGACAGCTTCTGTGAGCAGTTTGACAATTATTTAGCTGCATTCTGCTCGAAATATTTATGACAGCAGCAAGTCAGAGCTGCCACAAAGAGGACAAATTCTTTGAAGTCCACTTGGGAATCTCCATTTTCATCCAGGTTCTTGAAGACTCTATCAATAGCATCCTTGTCCTTCCCCGACTGCAAAAGAAAAGAGCAGGTTGAGGTGAGAGGAGGCACAAGCCTAATGCAGCGGCATCTGTACCCATGTGCTCCCTGGGTTTACTACACCTGAGAGCTGCAGTCATGGAGAGACATGCTTTCTACATGTAAACCCACATTTGTCATGATTAAAGCTGTGTGACACAAAGCCCTGAGGACATTACCCAGACGAATTAAATGCCATGCGTTCCCCATCTGCCCCCCTGGAGAGGCTCGGCTGGAGCTCAGGCAGTTTGCGGTTTTGCGAAATGATGTTTTCCTGGGGCAAATGTCGAAATTAAGCTTCACTGAATATCTCCGCCCCAGAAAAGGTACGAAGAGCCTCAAACGTGCTTTAAGTCCTGCCGCAGGAGCTGGTGGCTGAAGCCAGTGAGATGCTGAGCTTGAGCTACCGCAGCAAAAAATAGCAGAATAATCTTTTTCTAAGGTTTTTTTGTTGTTGTTTTTCTGGGTTTTTTGTTTCGTTTTTTTTTGGATGTTTGTTTGTTTGTTTGGGTTTTTCACATATACTATCCATATACTAAAGAAAAGAAAGAAAAAAAAAAAAGGTATTTGCTGAAGTACCTAACAGGAGGGCTTTTTGGCCTGAGTTCTGGCAGTGATTATCTCCAGGGATTTTACAAAGTGCAGTTTTAAAAATAAACGGGGGATGGCAGTACAGACCTGTCTAATCTAGCAAACAAGCATGAGGACTTTGTTGAAGATATACAAAAAATAAATCTGATATTATACTAGAAAGAAATTATATAACATTTTGGAAAATTTCTACGAGTTTAAAATACTTACTACCTTAATTTAAATCTGAAGGCAATTCTTGACCATGTTCTAATTAACTAAATTTCTCATTCTGTAATTTCATGTTTCAATTTAAATACATGTGCCTTTAAAATCACTAAAAATTGAACCAGTTCTCTAGATTTGACTGATGAGTGTGTCTGGAAGTTTTTATTCCATTTCATTTTGTAAATGAAAATGAGTTTTAATTTTATAAGTGAAATATATGAACTAGTTTTAGCCTCTGAATTACTTCTGAAATGCACAAGTGGAAATTGTTTTTTGGAACCTCTTTATAACTTCCTTCAGTCCTGTGGTATTTCTGCCTCTGATTGGTTCAAGACCTTTCCAGACAGTTGTGAGCTGTATCAGCTATAACCAATTCTGAGGCCAAAAGTATACATGAGTATTTAAAAAACATTCTTTCCCAGAATTTCTTGCACATGAAAAAATATGGATATAAATTGCAGGAAAATGCAGGTAAAAGTTTTTTTTCTGAAGTCAGACTCATGTTCCATGTTTCTTTGTTGCAGTTACCTGTCTGGCAGGACAGCAGCAAAGCAGGACATTGTTGGTTTAAATTTATTTCAAGTACTGGCATAAAAGTGCTATTTTTTTTATAGAATAGGTAAAGTAGGAAAGGAAGATGGAGACTGGAACATAAGAGGACATCTATCTAATTATCTTCCTGGAGTATTCCAGTTTTTCCAGCAGTTGCAGGAAATAAGTAGAGTCAGTAAAAGCAGCTGTGGGCTACTGGAAAAAGTGGTGCCTGTCCAGTAAACACAGTCAGGAGAGACCTTTGAGCATCATCCCATTTGGTAGCTACCTAGTGCAGAGCTCCCCAGCTTTATGTAGACCAAATATTGAGTGTCTGGGGGATTTCCATGCCCTCTTAGAACCGTGGTTTTATTATTGGTTTTGTTTCTCTATTCCCGGGAGTGCTATAGGTAACACACAGCTCTGTGCTCAGGAGCTGGACAATTCTACGATAATGTTGGGTCACAAGCACTGATCTGTTTTATACAGCTTTTTCAGGAACATTTTAATCTATTCCCCCTGAGCCACCCAGGTTCTTATTCTGAATATTGCATCTCTGTTTCATTTGTGAGATATACATCCAGCAGGCATGGATTTCATGCAGTGAATTCATATAGCTTGCGTGGAAAGATACTAAACTATGTCAAGTACTCTGGCTGCAGTGCCCTGAAATAATTATTAAAAAACTGAATTATTCTGGATACAAAAAGCAGGAGCCACACAGGGACCACTTGGTTCTAGATTTTTGCCATTAAGAACAATAAATGTACAAACAGAGAAACATCACTGATGAACAAGACCATTAAAAGTATGTTCTGGATTTTTAGTGAAGGGAAGCAAATACAAAACAATTGAAAATGAAAAGTGTTTTGTCTCCCTGGCAGCTAAAACTTTTACTATAACACTCTGCTCTGAATTCATCTGTTGTTCTGGTTTATACATCATTTTGGTGAGCATACTCTGTATGTAGTATAAATACCTGGAGAAGGTAAGTGTATAAATATTTAGAGAGATTCCCCATTTGCAATCAAGATCTTCAATTGCTGACAACACAACCACCTTCACAGCAGTTTTGACATGCTGTGAGCTGATAAATCCAGTGATAAACAGAAGTAGTAGGTGAACTCTGAAATTGAAATCCAACCTACTTCAAAGCCATTGTCCTGATAATTTTAGTGATGAATTTAGCAAAAAAGGGAATGGCCCTAAATATTAGAATCAGTTTTACACAATACGTGCAAGGCCTCTTTTTTATTTTACATTTTCCTACAAACCATTGCATATTTCTGGATGTAATTTCCCTGATGAAAACTGTGCCTGCAGGCAGCTCTTGCACCTGCTACACAGAAATGATGCTGTTCTCTTACCGCGAGGAAGTTTGGGAGCTCTTTTTCCAGGAGGGTCTTTAGTTCTGCTTTGCTGAGGGTTTGCCTGTTGCCGTCAGTCCTTGCATACTTGTCAAAGACAGCTATGATCATTCCCATCGCAGTTTCCAGCTGAGACATGTTGTTGCTGGAGTCCGGCTTTCTCCCGAACAGGCACAGTCAGGGCTCTCGCAGAGGATGGAGACTGGTCTGAGTCTGGAGTTCTTTAAGCAACTGTCCCATCCAATGAACAGTCACACACCAGAGGGACAGTTATCCCTTGGCAAACATCTGTATCTGAGCACTGCCTGGAGTACACACCTCAGTGCTCACAGCTATTCAAAAACTCAAGTTTTATTGCCCTGCTGTGACTGGCACAACCGGTTGCTCACCACTAGAAACCAGCCTCTCCTTCAAGATACACAGTGTGACTAACAAACGAAAATCAGATTTTGGTATTGGCTGTTTGCTCAAGATTTGTTCTTTCAGATATGCCCATGGGAGCAGTGGGTTGGCAGCCCAGCTTTGGCACAGCACGTACCGGCCTGCTCAGAAGGAAGAGAAGATCTCACCTCCTTTACTAGCAGAGTTAGGGGCTCTGTGAGGGGCTGCAGACACAGACTGCCCTCTCTGCCATACAGAGGAGTTTGTTACAGACTAGATGCCTCACTAGCACACACTTGGGATGAGATTCTCTGGATCAAAGTAGAGTTCTGCCATGCAGATAGCTAACATAGTCCCCCTGAGCTTGGACTCAGTCCATAGTGGATGTCTCAAACAGGTCTTATGAACCAGCATCTCTCCAGGGCCAGCAAAGGGAGTTTTGCAGAGCCCCTCCACAAAGAACTTGCTCAGGTGGAGATATCTGAAGCAACAAATCTGATACTTGAGCAAACAACCAGTATGAAAATCCATCTTCATCTGCAGTAAAATAACTTGTTATTTACCCTATGCAACATCAAATTTTACAATAAAATGTCTTGTACTGAAAAAAAAAAGGTCACTCTCAAGTCCTGTGGTCCTCTGTGACTTCTGATGAACTTCATGATTTGCTTGCAAATCCTGGTCTCCCATCATTAGATGCCGAATACACTGGACTCACATCTACACAGACCAGAGCAGTTTGAGGGGCTGTCCTGGGAGCTGGGCAGAACCCCGACAGTGGGAGCTCAGGTGATGGGAGCTGGTCAGCTCCAGCCACACCGAGTTTGAACAAATTACAATTTCTGGCCAAGCACAGGGTAACTTGGCCTCTGTCAGACTCCAGGTGCCTACACCAGACCTGGAGGAGCTCATATTTGAGGTGAGTTACATCTGCACTAGTGTCTGCAGAACAGGCACACTGAGCAAATTATTTGGGGGAACCTAGCAAAACCAGGGCACATGTATGAATAATGCTGGTGGACCCCAGGGAGCAGTGTTCAATGTAGAAAACCCTGACTGTTGACTCCCAGAATTAAACCTGAATTTGGATGTCTTTGGCCATACCTCTGCATGCTTAAAGATAACTTTTCACTCATAATATGCTATAAACAAGTTCGCTAAAATTGGGTTTTAATTAAGAAAAATTTTTAAAATTAAACTCTTTTCTCCCAAATGCCTGTAGCCACCTGTTTCCCAGGCAAAATCTGTCCTGTAATATCAACAACATCTCAGAGCAAGACTGTGCATCACACGTATATGGAAACCTAGAATCTTTCTGAAAACAAACCCCCCATGATTTTCTGTCTTACATTTTCTAAAAAGATTTTGCATTTCCAAAAAAATCAAAGCAGCATCTTAAGCTGTGTGCTTTATCTAAACAGTTCATGAGAACTATTTGTTCCTGTGACTTCAACCTCATGACATGGTTGCAAGTGATTTGCATTACAGGGGTAAGGATTTTAAGTAAATTTTGAAGTTTTTACATTTAAGTGCATCTTGAAACCTGTGGGATTTCTTTAGAAGGAACAAGAAGAGAGCAAACTGCCTCTTGTTACCTACAAATATCATCTGGTGTTTGCACCAGGTGTCAAATGCCAGAAACTTTTCTTTGTCCTTTTCTGACAAGTATCTGTAAAATGAATATTAAACAGGACCAGTAAAGAAAAATTAATTCCTCCCTCTAAAGGAAAAACTAACAAAATAAAATGTTTACTTCACAGCTTCTCCTGACTTTGAATCATGAACATTGGTGTAAGTTACAAGGGAGGAAAAGTGCCCTGAAAATGCAGAGAGGGAGAACAGCTTCAGTCAACAGGATATGTCAGTATGTCCATACCTTTGCCACATAACCTGGGAGAAAAGGTATCCTCACTCTTGACCCATTCTCCTCTGCAAACACAGGTGACTCACAGGTTTTGAGAATATGGCTGCAAAAGGGCTAAAACACAAAATAAACCACTGGGCTTGAATTTCTACTAACCAAAAGGTCACCATGGTAGCCCTGCCTGGTTGACTTTCTTTATTTCTAATGTGTCATATTTGTATTCATGCCCATGCACACACATCAGTACTGCTCAGAGTTTTCACTTCACACTTTCTGTATTGTTTAAATATTTTCTTATGATTTGTTATTAAAAATAGCAGCTCTGTGCACACAATGCAGACTATTACAACTGTTTGCAAAACCAAAGAGTACAAATAGGAGGCCCACACAGGAAAGCAGGCGGTGTTTTGATGCCAACCCATCTGTCCAGCTCCCTAGCGAGATAAATCACTTTCTGTGGGCTTGTTTAAATTTTATATTATTGTTTTAATGTAAACAATACCCATTATTTGCTTCTTTCAGGTTCCTTTCTTTGAAGAATGGTATAGGCAACAGCTTGGATGAGTATTTACTAAGGGTTTATACAGAATTAGGTCTTGCTATTCCTAGTTTGGATCAAAATTTTAAATTATTTATGTGATACCAATGTGGACTGTCACACACACAATTTACAAAACCCATTCACATACGCTCAAATTTTATGGCATTTGGTCAGATGTTCAGGCTTACATGAGATTTGTGTGACTTTGTGCTGATGTTCTGTTAGAGAATAGATTTTATCCCATGCTCTTTGCAGCAGTGACTGTTTTGGAAAAGTCTGAATAAATAGATTTATCAGCTCTACTGTAAAGAGCCATTTGTGTCACAGCCAGCTGAATAGCTGAAATGGGACAGCTGCAATTGTCAGAACGGGACTTTTTGACAATTTCCAAAAATCTGTTACGTATCTGGATGGAAGAAGCACATGAAAAAGAAAATACAACCCGAAATTATGAACTCACTATTTTTCTTGTTTGTTGGCAGTGGTACAAAAACACTTTATTTCTCTCTTAGCAAGAGGGTAACATCTGAACCATAAAAAAACATTGCATGTTCCATATTGAGATAAAATTATCAAAACCCTCATCTTTTCCAGTGTCCTGGACAGCTTGTTGAACTGAGAGTATCAACACACTTTATTTACTTTGCACTCCTTCTGAAAACTTGCTGTAGTTCTGGTTAACCGGTTTTAAAGGTCATTTCATTTCTGCAATACGTGGTGAATTTATTTACGTCTAGTGAACAAATAATGCAATTACTACATTGCTCTGCAAAACAGTGAGAAAGATCCAACTAAACAGGCAGTGGTGAGGCACAGGCAGAAGAGGAGCTCAAACAAGCACAATGTGATGTTCAGTGAGACTCTGGATAGGTTCTGTTAATTACAGACATACAGGTTTTTATTGTTTTGTTATCATTTACTTCTCAAAATATCCTTAAAATATATTTAAAAAATGGAATTAATAAGCTCACATACTATTTAAATGAAGTTTAAAGGCAGATAGAATGGAAAGACTAAGGTCAGCTAACTGGCTGTGTGACTTTCTGAGTTGAGAGTTGAGGTAATGACACTGTTGTTGTCTAGCAAAGCTGTGTCACGGAAAACACACTTTCATCATTGCATATTGACTCTAATCAAACACATTTATTAGTGCATGAGACATAGCCATATTAGACTGTAAAATCAATTAATATTTTACAGCCAATCAATGAGTATTTGCAGTGTAAATACCTCTGTCTACTGTTCAATCCTTGACTGAATACTTTAGTTTTAAGTTTCTTGATATTAAGGCTTCCAAGACCACCTTCTTTTTAAAAATGTAATGACGTAAGAAGAGGTCACACTGAATGTTGTCCACATGAGTGCTGTAGTCATGATTTCTAAGTATGTGTTTCCTCATCCAGTCTCACACAAGCAGCCCATCATTTGCTCTACTTTAACACTTACATAAAATCCCACTCAGCTGTCAGCCAATCACACTGAGCTGTGGTGACCATAGTAAAAAGTTGGTCTATGGCATGGTCAGAAAGAAAAGGAAAAAAAGAAAAGAAAAAGAGAATAAAAATCAAAAAAGAGACAAAAAATCAGAAAGGATCAGGAAGAGCTGTGAGGGAGAATGGTTGTTTTGTAACCTTTAAAACAGACTGAGTGAACATTTTAAAGGAAGATCCTTTTTTGCTAGAGAGAGGTAAGGACATGTAAAAATGATTAAGCCAATTCCAAGAAAGCTTTCAAGAGACTTCTGCGTGCAGAGAGGAATATTTTGGTCATGTTAACCAATCATAAACTAAGCAATACTCTTTTTCCTTTATTGTAAAAAACATTTTCTCAGAGGGAAGGAATCTCTAAGAGAAAGTTGTCTTGTGTTGAGTGTCCATGCAGGCAACACATCAAGAAAAACCTTGCTGCATTTCCCCATTAAAAAACTTTTTTTTTTTCATTTTGAAATATTAATTTATGTATACATTGAAGATATGGGTAGGGCTGGCCTGCTGTTGCAGAACTGTGTGCAAAGTGCGGTGATATCCATGTACGCTGCCAGGAAGATTTACAAGGCAATTTGATGGAGTGGAAGTTCCCCAGGCACATACATTTTACAGAGCTGGCTGCTTTTGTTTTCCAGAAAGCAATCACAGGGTGTTGTGCAACTGATAAGCAGTGGGACTTTTTCAACGGGCAAACAGTGACATCATTCTATCACTGTTAACGGGGCAGCAACGCTGCTCTAACGCTGGGCTCAGAAATACTGAAAGCGGGGGTGGGAAATGGGAACCAGAGCATGCTTTTGTAACAGACCATTTAACTTCAAACTTCACTTACCAGAAAAAGAGAAGGCTTTCAACAAACAGGGAAATTAAAAATTACATGCATAGATCTGGGAGAGTCCTTGTCTTGGGGAGGGAAACCCAACCGTGAATGGACTCCCACCTAGGAGGGAGGATGTGTGACTGTGTTGAGGAAATGTGGTCATGAACACAAATATAGGAGTTGGATTACTTTGGCCAAAACTTATCTTTCAAATGTGGTTATATCTATCTAGATGGACTACCTACCACGTGCCCACTGCTCACACAATTTTGCTACCACACTGAAGATCTGAAGGTAAAGTGAGAAAGCAGTTGCAATTTTTCTGCCCAGAGGCAACTGGTTTGAATGAAATGGTAACTTCTCTTTCATTCTTGCTTGATAGTAGCCCCCATTTGAGATTAGATCTAGAGTCTTTAGGTTAAGGTTAGTATGTATTTAAAAAGAAACCTCAAATGATAAATTATAATGCTGTACAGATGCTAAACTGACAAAGCAGAGTTTTCCTATCTGAGCAAAAGAAATAATTTTAGTATTTTTGGAGCATCTGTCATCCGTCTACGTGACCTTTCTCTGTTGTCTTCCTTAGAGAAGCTTACGGCTTTTTTTTTCTGCTCTTTAGCATTAAAAGCCATAAAGTAAATAAGGAAGCAAGACCTATTACTTGCTTTCATGATTTATTTTCACAGCAGTATCAGAAGTCCTAACCACGGATCACAATTGTGATAGGCCAGGCAACACACAGATACAGCATTCCTGGTTTGTGGTGCTGGGCACTCACATGTGCAAGACAAGCACATCAGCAGGAACATACAGCATTTCAGAGCAGAGTTACCTGACAGGCCAAGTTCCTTGTTATGATTTTGAACCCCTCAATTATTTACTTATATCTCTCATCTCTGGCTGGTTTAAGTTCATTAATAATACTTGCCACAGATGCTGCAGTTGCTCCCCATCTGCCTTACCCTTTTCATACTGCACCTCTGTGGAGTTGAATATTTCCTGAGAAGAGTTACGAACTAACTTTAATAAGAGCAGCTTGGGCTGTATAAGGTGCTGCCAAGCCTTGCCACTAGGCTCTGCTCTGGAAAAAGCAGAAGGAATTAACTGTTGTCACATCGTATCAGCCAACAACATCCACCAGCACCCACCGCCAGACCACAGCAATTGAGCCAAAGCCCTGTTACTAGAATCTAGCAGTTCATCAAAATCCTTCCTCCTATCTCAGGATTTCACAGAATCACAGAATCAATTAGGTTGGAAAAGACCTCTGAGCACATCAAGCCCAACCTTTGACCCAACACCACCTTGTCTACTAGACCATGGCACTAAGTGCCACATCCAGTCTCTTCTTAAATACCTCCAGGGACAGTGACTCCACCACATTATGTAGAAAACAAGAAGCATTTACACATGATCACCTGTCCTTCCTCTTGGTTATAGAAATTAGTTAATGCTCTTTTGATGTGCAATTTGTTTGTCAGTTGTATTTGCAGTTGCCTGTTTACAACGTACTGACAGAAGACCACTTACTAAATGCCCTTTGCAGCTGCCCGCGTTGTACCTGCCCAAGGGAGGTGGGAGTGAGTGAGTGTCTCCGTGGTGCTTGAGTGCCAGCCAGGGTTAAACCACAACAATGTCTCTGCTGTTCTACAGCACCGTTGTCAGGCGCAGGAACATTAGTCACAGCACCACACACGAACATACGTTGGCTGGGGCAGCTCATCCTCCCACCTGCTACTGTGGATCCTTAGTGCAATGGGGCCAGGAATACCTGCTCCGTACCCTTCTTCTGCAGATACTACGAGGGGAAGGAACCCCAATCCAGGGCTTGGAACAAAAAGAGTGGTTCAAGTCAGACTGTACCCAGGTGCTAAGCCTAGCTGCCTAAGTGCTAGGTAGATTAACCAAGATGCAACTCCTTGGCTGATTTTGCAATGGATTAGGAAGAGAGAGAGTTCAGGGCTGTAGGCTCAACTTGACTATACTAGCTTTCCAAACCAGGGTTGTGGGTGTGACAGAGAGGGGGCCTCCTTTTGTAGGAATATGACTAAGCCAAGTACATTGATGAGACGTTAAAAGCACAGAACGCATACAAGGATTTAGGATCCATTGTGCCAGTCTTGCTCCTAAATCAGCGTGTTTAAGTCTGTGCTTAGCATAGGACTTTGAATCTCAGATTAAACCAAAATGGAACCATCATTTTGCATCAGCCTGTTCAAAAAGGGAATAACCAACAAAATTGGCTAAAAGCAAAGGCCCAGGACTCTCTTCAGGTTCTATTATTAGACAGATGTGCTCATTATACACTCATCAGTTAAACAGACAGTTAAAACTGAGATCACACTGGATGTTAGAATATGGCACTGAGGTTAATTACAGAGCTGTCTTTTGCTTTAAAGATAACAAAGCAACCATGAAGAAGAAAAGAACAGAAAGGGTTTATTGCTTCCCAAGTGGTACAGAAGCAGAGAAGATAATACATTTGATGCATAGGTGTCAAAAGCAGTAGCACTAAAAATACTCTGCTGGCTCATAGCCACCGTCAGCCATAGATAAAAATAGGTCATGATAAATTGGGTGTAGTGTTCGACTGCCAGATGTGGGAAATGACCATGTTAACACACAAAATGTGAACAGATGTTAAGAAGGCAGCATTCTTTGCTGTTAGGAATCACATTCAATCAACAACGCAATGAAAATATGATTTAGAGATTATTAAACTGTGGTTTAGTGCCAATCTCTTAATTTAGTGGTTTCCTTCAACAATTTCCCGAACACTGTACATCTCATCATGATTAAACAGAAAAATAACCAGCAGTATGGAGAAAGACCAAAATTCACTACACCCAGTTACAGCTCTGATGCATAACTGAGAGCTTCCTTGAACAGGGGCCTGGGCTGAAGGTCACCATCCTTTTACTCATTATGACTTTTCTGTGTAGGGGACAAAGTTACAGGGTTTGTGGAAATCCGGAGTCCTGTTTGTGAGCCTCAAAGCAATATAGTACATGACAGTGTTTCATCATGCAGTAAAGGAAATGGATCTGTAATAATGAGTTTCAGGACAAAAACCATCAACATTTTAAAGTAACTGAACTTCAAAACTTCAAAATAATAATCTCTTGCTTTATTCAATTTATACATAAATACCATGAGGTGTACTGTAGCAAACAGTTTCTCTCATATAAGATATATTCACAGTGCAGTGATTACAGTCTAGTTATGACAGCAGGATATTTACTGCAGAAGGGAATTTAGGGCAGGTTACAGAACAAGCCAGGAAAGAGGATACACACCACAGAGTGAGCCACAGCCAAGCTACAGTAATTTGAGAGGTAGCTTTCTGAACTGCAGTCACTCCAGCATAGACAGAGCCAGACCATGAGCCATGTTGTATGGCCACAAAGATTTTATGGCCAAATATTTAGTAGCAAGTCAGCCCCACACTGAGACTACACAAACTGTTTTTTAAGGTTTATGGGAAGGCTAGTTTGTGTCTACTGCACTGCCCAGGTACAAGCTGTAAAAATCTCTTGAGCGGTGAAGTCACTGAACTGCTGTCAAGATGCTCTAACCTCCAGCTAAGCTCTGAAAAAACATTAACAGAAGATGACATAACCCTGGTACATAAATATATTCACATTTCAGATGTCCACTCTCGGTATTCAACAGCCCTTGGACAACTGCCATTAGCTTTGCTCTCAATACTCTTCACCTCTGTTCAGACCTGGAAGCCAGGTTCTCCTTAACTTTTCCAACTTCGATTTTTCTTCAGTGATTTTTAAAGAAGTTTCAGAGCCGGCAAAAGTGGAACAAGTGTTAACACCCCCATCTCCTTCAAGCAGCCCTCCATCAGTTAGACAATAATTATACATAATAATAATATATATATATATAGCTTCATTTAAACCTAGTATTTCATTGTGTGTAGGAGACTTCTTTCTCTGTAAGACTTTTCCAAGTGCATGAATGAATTAACACTAACAGTCCCTTTCCATAGGAATATAATTCCTTCTGGCATACCACTCTGGCTGTGATGTGGTCAGCAGTGATGAGTTTCAGAGATCAGACTCTATCCTATGTGTAGCAGTGTCTGTTTGGTCAAATGACTACCATCATATGTATTTTTTCTCTATCTTCTGCTATTCACACATGGGCTTCCTGAAGAAATCATTTTCTTGGACAATGTTGTACAGTCCAGAACATTTTTCAAAGGATGGTAACACATATATCATTATTTCTGGACACCAGAGGAAGAGTTGAAGACAGTCTTCTAAATGACATACCCTCCAAATTCACAGACTCCTTAGAATGTTTTGGTAGTGACAAAACTTTCAAAAATGCTTGGAAACAACTTTTTATCCTGTATATTGTCCCACTGACAAGCTTCTGACAGGAAACTCATGTAAAATCCATCTTGCAGCAGCAAATTATATTTTTCAGTTTCATAGTTATTTAGCCATATTTTGTTTATGACTTTGTTCTGAATGTCAAAGTGGATGGTAGATCCTTGTCTCATTCTAGAGTTTTCAGCTGCCCTAGTTTGTGGGATTTGCTCATATGCTGCACTGGATACAATAGTCGCAGTGGATTTGTCATCTTCTCTTCTTGATTCATTGCAAAAAAATTCAAGTGATTCATAAAGCGTAGACACAGCCTTAAAAAGCACAGAAAACTCCAGTTAAAACTTTTACCCATAAAGTACATGTAAAATGAACTTTTATCGAAGATGCAGCCCGGAACAGAAAGAAACACAGGCCATGGAGCTATAATTTCAGATGGAAAGAGTCTCAGTACTAACATTGAAAGGCAAAGCCTTCCTATACGTTTGGATTCAATTCTCTTAGTTAATTAGGTACCAGGCACAAAATACTTATTTAGAATACCAAAGATGTCAAGTTCCAGTGTAGCTCGGGTTCTAAGAAATCTGAAATGGAAAGCTTTTTATCTCCTTAATCTTTTGACTCTGCTATTTCCTAAAACCTTTATCCTACTCTTCCCTCTGGATGGATGCTCTCTTCATGCAGTAAACTAGCACACTGCTGGGGTATTCAGATGCTATTCTGGACTGTGCAGATATCACCCTGTTTTCATTTCTGAAACACATGTAGGTAAGTCCTTCAGCAAAACCTGAGAACTAAAGATCTGCCTGAAATGTGCACAAAGGTCGGTGCTCACAGACATATGAAATCAAATTCTCAAGCTGACACAGCATAAACCAATAAAAAGGTGGGAGCCATGAAGGGGTAACTTCTTCTTTTCACATGTTATGATGAACCATGTTCAGCACAGAGAGGTACCTGCCAGTTGAAAGCCAAACAGGAGGCATGGTAGGGATTAGCCAACTAATCTGGATTGTGATTCTATGGATTTTGCACAACCAGAGCCCCTCCCAACAATGAGCTTTATGTGTGCTTCCGTGAGCTGGAAGTTTGCATTAATGGTACAACAGTGCTTAAATTTGGGCAGAACTTGATGAAAAAATCATCAACTGCTACGGGAATTCCCTCAAGGGCCAAATTCCCCTGCAGCTGGCAGAACTGTTTGGGAAACACTCCCTGAGCATCTCAACTGAGGAAATATGGGATGAGTCTTGAGACACAGACAAACGCTGCATAGTCAAAGCACAGTTACAGGACCCAGCTTTGCCATGAAGATGTTCCCTCTCAGGTTAAGATAGGTACTTAGAGCTATGTATTGTCACCTGACCTAATTGCTCGGTGCTGTTGTGACACACGATACAGGTGAGAATAAAATCCATGCCTTGGTTCAATTCCTGTGATACCAGATTGTCTTCACGATCCCAGGAGCTGGAAAAAAAGCATGAGACTGTAAATAGCCTTGCAGGGGCGGACAGAACCCTCATGTTCACTGTTCTAGAATTGATGCCCAAACCTACCCAGAACGTTCGGCAAATTTCCAAACTTAAAAAGGAAAAAAAGGGTAAGCAATGTAAAAACCAGTGTGAACTTTTTAGAGACTTTCTTTTTCACAATCAGGAAAAAAGTTTGAATTAAACTGACCTTATTCTGCAAACAATTGAAAGGCAATGGAGTGCAGTTCCAGAGACACCATAATATTTGCTAACCACTACTGGCTTAATTTGTTTGAAAAACAGTGTCCATAGACTTTTTATGCACTGGCTTTACTAACCTACTGGATCTCTTGAATGATTTATAAGATCCAGTTATCCTTTAACATTTAAAATTATACCACTATGAAACCACTCTTTCTGCTTTCACTAAAATAGCAAAAAGGTCTGTTACACGAAAGAAGACACTGAATCTATATCACGACATGTCGCCATGGCAGGTAGCTGCTAAATTATAAAGCAACTACAAAAGATAGTTTATGATTGCCTTCACACTCTCTGGAAGAATCTTGCCCATACAAACCCTGAGCAGTTAATGGCTACTAATGAACTTTTTACTCTGCAGCTCCTCGGATGCTTGTTTTCTCATTCTCAACCTCATTTTTTAATATCTTCATTAAATATTAAAAAGTAGAAGTTATCCCTTTATAGCTAGTAATTAGAATATTTTATTACTATGACCAGACCACCTCATGCCTCATATTTCTGAAATTTCCTACTGTGATATTTCCAGTAAAAGCAAGTCTCTTGGCTTCAATGGGAATCTAGTTATTATAGAGAATGAATTTTCCCAGGTATACATTTTCTTTTTTTAGAATGATGACTATTGCTCAATAAAAGATAGATCATAGAATCATAGAATCAGATGGGTTGGAAGGGACCTCTAAGATCATCAAGTCCAACCCTTGATCCACTATCACTACAGTTACTAGACCATGGCACTAAGTGCCACATCCAGTCTCTTCTTAAATACCTCCAGGGACAGAGAATCCACCACCTCCCTGGGCAGCCCATTCCAATGCCTGATTACCCTCTCTGTAAAGAATTTCTTCCTAATATCCAACCTAAACCTCCCCTGGCAGAGCTTGAGACCAACTGATGTTACTATTTCACTACCTGTGTCCTGATACTTTCTCTCCCCATGACTTCAGTACCAATGTGACCAAATCAAGGCTGCAGACAGGGTCTCTAACAGGAGAATTCAGGAATCTGGAAGCTCAGTAACTGCAGTTGTGACCGCAGGCTTGATCATTTTACATCACTTCTGTGTGGCTTGCCCAAGCCTCTTCAGCTGACTGCAATGGAAGCTGCATTTGCCTAGGCAAGGGTTAAATTAGGGCTTCTTTCCCTTGCTTACCTTATGTTTTAATGTAATTGAAAAATGAGTAATTGCCTGGAAAAAGTGGCTTGGCAGAAATCTGCTACCTGCTCTCAGCAAGCGTTGCCTGCTCTAATGGCCCTAGGAGCTGAAGCTGGTCCAAGGCCCCTTGAGCTTCGTATACAATTATACATAAAGGGACTTTACTGCCATTTTTTACTTCTACATATCTTTCTTTCACTCAAGTCTCTATATTGATATTCTCTGGTTTTTGCTGCTCTCTTCTCCAGGCAATTTTAGGGTGTCATTAAATATAACAACAGAATTAAATACTTTGCTACTACATGAATTTCTCTTTTCTTATTTATGAGTGTTGTCTCTTGCAAGAAAACCTTTTTTTTTTTCTTTAAACCTTTTTAGTGTGCAGGAAGATGCTGTTCTAGGAACAGCAGGTTGTTGTGTGCTTTCTGTTCTGTGCCTCACCTTGAAAGTCCTCTCACAGCAAGAGTCTTTTTATAAACCTCCTACCCATTCAGCAGAATTACATGATGAGTTTTCCTCAGCTGCTTCTCTGGTGGATTCATTTCTCCCATGAAGCTCTGCAACCTCAAGCATCTGTTCCTCCTCATGTCTTCCTGTCAGCACAAAGGGTTGTGCAGCACCTTAGCAAACCAAGTTACAGTCAGTGCTTGCTTACTGTCCCTTCCAAGAGTGACACCAGTACTCTAACAGAGCACTGAAATGAAGAGTCCAGAGCTCTTGCATAGCCAGTCTTGATGAGTGGTATTCAGGCTGCAAATTAAATAAGCTACATTTGGGTAGCTTACTCCTCTCTTCAATAAGAGAGCAGTGCAACGCTGGAACCTGCATCCAGGTGGAAGGTCTGTCCTTGGAGGGTTTCAAGATGCAGCTAGACTTGGCCTCAGCTGGTCTGACCTACTGTTGTTGTAGTCCTGCTTTAATCAAGGTATTGTACTAGATGACCTCCTGAGATTCCTTCTAGTTCCCTTATTTATTTGATTCTGTTGTTTACTATTTTCCCTTCCCTCCAATATATTAGAAGGGTCAAATTAAAGTTCAGAAAAAAAATTCCCTCAGAATATGAAGCCGTGTAAAAATGACCTCAGTAGAATCCTTTAAAATAGGCAAGGATCTTTCAAAATGTAATTTGAAAATAGCAGGAGGTCACAGGTCTGTGTAGTTGATCATCAAGTTAATGTGACTTGCAAAGCCTTTATTGCCTAAGACAATACATAGCAGACAATTGATTTCACTTGATTCTTTATCCTACATCCTTTACAGCCACGACAATGAGCAATCTAAATTCTTTCCTTCCTTCCTTCCTTCTTTCCTTCCCTCTCTCCCTCCCGAACACCCCTTATGTGACAGAGAGCTGCTCAGCACAGTTTGTGCCATGAAATGAGGGCTGATCAGCTCACCCTTAAGCAGACACCTACGCGGGGTCAGTTTACACAGTTCCCTGTGTCAACTCCACTGACTGTAATAGGAGTTTAGGGACTTCACTTGTCTAAATCCCCTCCCCCTGCTGTTTTAATCTGTAGGTTGAATTGCATCTCAAGTCACAGATATTTCACCTGTATCCCTGACAGCTCACATGCTGAATAAACCTCACATTGCAACCATAATACTCCTGCTACAGTTACTTACTTACTTAGGTAAGGTTACTTAAGGCTGCCTTAAGTTATGTCACTGATCTGTGCCCCTCACCCGCAGATGCCCTACATTTATACTTGTCCTGTACCCTTGTCATTCACTGTATTTTCTTGTGACTTCTTCCACCCTTAATGTCAGGATTTTGCAACCCTCAACTTTCCCCCAATTATTAAGTAAAAAAAATTAAAATACTATAGCTTAAAAAACCAGAATGAAGTCTACAAGGCTGAGTCTTTCAGCTGTCACTACCAAGAGGTAAGACTAGGATGCAGAGCTAAGTTCTGGCTTCTCACTTTTTCAGTCAGAAATCAGTAAGAAATTTTTAGAATTGATATCCTCCAATACCCTGGCCAGGTCAAGATCTTTGCTCTAAGTGATCACTCTCCTTAGAAAGAAAAATAAGGGAGGCAAGTGGCTGCAAGAAAGCTCACTTGAACTACGAGCTGTGCCTCTGATCCTTCCCCTCAGCTCAAGGCGCCCCAGCAGACCAGGACCAGGTGAGCAAATGTTATACACTGAAATTCCTCTTGACAATACCTCTTGAGCGCACCCTTCCAGCCGTCTCAAAACAAACATCTAACTTAGAGAATATGTGTTAATGGAAATATTATCCCTCACCAGAGAGTGTGGAGAGCTGTTTCTTTTTGTAGCAAAGATACAAACCTCCCACTGCCACTAAGAAAGGAATGATGGCCCATATTACCAAATCTGTCTTTTTCGGTGAGTCAGCTTCTGCAAGTATATATTTTAAATAAAGTTCTGTACTGTTCAAAGATAAAATAAAAGAACATTACCATAGCAAAAAACCCCCACAAAACAATTAAAATTACAACTCCCTACCCAAATGCAAGGTCACCTGATCATTCCTGGGGGATGCAAGCCTCATGAACAGTAGTGTCAATCCCTCCTATAGCTCCTGCAGATTGACAGTTTTTCCTCCCAAGTGTTTAACATGAGTCTTTTCTGCTTGTACTTGATTAAGTAAGAGATCAGATCACTTAATTCATTTTAGGAGATTAGATTATTTTAACCCCATAACAGCCTTTTACATTAATTTCCCACCATTTTGAACACTACCTCATTGATTCTCTCTCACTGATGTTTTCTAAATCTTTGATAACTTTTGTGCCTCCCTTTGGACTCACAGTAGTCCAAAGTATAGCAAAGGCATACAGGGCTTTCGGT